>CM068368.1:377399615-377640540 GCA_034769895.1 Magicicada septendecula
TTTATATTCAACTCTCTCTCCCTCTCTCTCTCTCTCTTGGAGGCATATTCGTTAATGATTTAATTTCTCTGGGTATTGGTCCTTCCACATATTACTTGATAAGGGCTGGTCACACTAATCATAAAAAACTTGTTTTAACACTTATATTTCTATTTACTTCTATAAATTCGCTTTCTCAATTAAGCTTCTGTCTGCTATCTTCCTTCTATTTTTTACATTCATACTTCTGGAATCTAATATCACTCTTTTCAGCTATTTTATAATTATCCCTTAAATATTCAATTTCCCTAACACTTTTCCCTATCCTGTGCGGTGGTTCAAGTCGGGTGGCCACTTTTGGGTCCATTACTCCGCTGTCCATCCTTACACCTTCTGAGACCAGGGGAACATCATCCCTGCTCAGGAAAATTATTGCCGGAACATTTCTACGGTCAATTCATTATAATAAGAAACTTATAAATAGTCGATTAGCGACTAATACTAAACACTTTTGGGATTCTTCATACTGTTGCTGTTTGCATTTAATTATATATTTCTTTTTCTTCTTGATTCCTTCTTCTTTTCATTAACTAATAGCATATAACATTATTGATAGGCATTATTTTAAAATCCTTTTGACTTTCCTTCTTGTGACATATTTTTTCCGTATCATTTCTTCTTATATCATCTTCAATTCCGAGAAATTCTAAATTATTGTTGTATTAATTATTATCCTCCTTCAGCTTCATTGTAGTCATTAAATTATTCGTTATTCTTCTTATTTGAGCACATTACCATCAATTGTTTTTATTTATTTATTTTTTCTTCTGTTCGTTACCATCAAAATATTATTTTTTCTATCATTCCATTTTAAATCAGTTCTTTATAAATATTATTTAATCATCTGTTCTCTTTTTCTTGGTGGTTTGTTGTTTGTTAAATCAAATGGTTGCAAAATATCTTAAATCATATTATTTCTGAATAAATTAAGTAAGTTGTCCTTACAGGCTTTTTGAATTTTGGTGTTTATTTCCAATGGATTGCTTGGTCGGTTTTCAAAAAATCAGTCCTTTTTCTGGTTGGTTATCGTTTAGTTTAACCATGGTCCATTAACTCAGGTAGTCCCTTTTCTCGGGTTACTGGGGTGTTTGGAATTAATTCTCTCCTTGATAATCTTCTTACCATCCGGCTCTCCCACTTTGCTGCTATGAACCCTTCATTTAAGTACCAGTCGTCCGTCATTGTTCGTTCTTTTGTAACTAACAGGTATTGCACCTCCTCTGACATAACATATTCACTCATTTTTAATATCATTCCATTGCCTTTTTCCTCTGGATGATTTACCAAAATGTTTAATGATATATTCCGTCTTGATGATCTGACTAATATCTTCTGATGCACTTCAATCGTTGACATACTTAACAGAGATCTAAACTTAATTAACTCCCTCGGTTCATTAATTGGAAGGTTAAATACATTAATTAATCCACCTGTAATCATCTCCCATTCTTCCTTGGTATTTATTATTTTCTTTCTACATGTTTTTAGTATTTTCTTGGTCTTCTTTTCCAGGTATTGATTTTCCTCTTTGTTGTGGCTATTTTTATTTTCAGATGGCATTACACCTTGGTATTCTGTAATTTCTATTTCCTTCCTACTCTCTTCTGTATACGGACTTACTTTAATACCTTCTGAAGTGCTGTCTAATGTTTCATCCAAATTCTTGAAACCACTGTCCATTTGCTTATTTGTCTCCTCCTTGTATGTATCTGCTTTTTGGATAAGCGTATTAACATTTTCAACCTTCCCTCCGAAAGTTTCCCATATCTCCTTATTGAAATTCTCCATTTTACGGTTTTGTTCATTCATGGTTTCTTTGATATCTCCATGAATGGTCTCAATTTTTTCATTGAGTTGTTTTACTAAACTTTCCTGAATATTATCTATTTTCTCATTGGTTTGTCTGTTTTGTTCTTCCTTTTTCCTAAAATTTTCATCTATTTTATCATTGGTTTACTTGTTTTGTTCCTTCAGAGTTTCATTCTGTTCCTTCAAAGTTTCGTTTTGTTTCTTTGAAGTTTCCTCCTGTTTCCTAAAGTTCTCCTTATTTTCCTCCTTGGTTTGCTTTAAGTTTTCCTGCTGTTTCCTAAAATTTTCATCTATTTTATTAAATTTTTCGGCTATAAATTTCATCATGTCTTGCCAATTTGGTTCTCCGCTGGCTTCCGCTTTGTCTGGTTGGTCCCCTTGGGCATCCTCTTCAACTCTTTCTTTTTCCGTGTTTGTGACTACTTCGGTTTCTTCGTTATCACCCATTGGTTGTTGCATTTCACTGTCTGTGACTACTTTTATCTCTCGTTCCTGTCCACCTTCTTCCTTCTCCTTTTCTTCTGCCCTCTTCTTCGATCTGCATCTGGTATTATGCATTTCTTGTTTTCTCATAGCTGCCGACGATAATTAGGTTTTTTGTTATATTATTTTGTCGAATATCTCAAAATTTCTTTCCTAATTAAAGCCCTTTTACGTTGAGCACTATTCTGTAACGTCCCGCGGTCAAAGTCTCGGAGTCCTATAGACGTTTCCTAGAAAAGTCTCTTTTCTTCTATTTATTCTCCTCGAAAATCTCGCTTTAATGAAAGTCACTGTTAATCCTTTATTGATTGTATTTGCAAATGTTCAGTGTCCGTTATAATTTATGTTTACAGAAAAAAAAACTGAAATCGAGTGTGTGTGATTTGGGAGAACTCAATTAAGTTGTTTGACTGTAGTTAGGAGAGAGAGGGCCGAAGGTATTATCCCCGGAGTATATAATTACTTAATTTAAATTTCTCCGCTCACGAGACCAGCTGATTTTGACGTTAGCAAACAAATTGGAGGTTATTAACACCAATTGTCGGTAATATTTTTCCGGCTGTTCGTCCTCTTCTTTGTCTCCTGGACTCTGTAACAACTACCCTCTACGAGAAATAATACACATTTTATTATTTATAACAAAGTATTCAGGGTATTTATTTATTAAATACACTGATTTTTATCTTCTCCCAATACAAAAAGTTATAATCGATTCTCCCTGTCAACACAACATTGGTTCTTTCTTATTTGGTAAACACAGAAATTATAACAAAATATTTTTTATCCTTGATAAAATATTAAAACAATAAATAATTAATTTATTACTTTCCCAGGGTTAATGGTAAGTTCTTTGTGTTATGAGACGGTCAGAAATGAATAATAAAATACTAAGCTTTACAAAAAAAAAAGATTATATTTGTTTTTTCTTTAGTATGTAGTTCTGGGTTTATCCGCCAGAGTACAGGTTATGTTCTTTGCTACAAACACGAAATTATTTAATGGAGGCTGAAAACGCACAAAGATCCGTTATGAAGGTTTTTTGGTTAACAAAAATTAATAAAGTTTGTTTCACCTCTTTTCCTGAAGTGTTTACTTGTATGGTGCTGTTTCTAGTGTTGAAGTTATAGTTGATTTGTAATTTAGTTAATTTTTACTAGGATACGGTCTCACCAAAAATCTCGAAGTGCTAGATACTAGGCCTGGAATCTGTTGTTAAGTGTCTCAAAATTTCGTCAAATAAAGGCTTGGATGGTGCTACTTGCAGAAGTTCTAATAGGAGGTGTACTTCTCTCGTCAATTTTTATTAAATTTCGCACTGTTTATTCCTAAAGTATTCATAAATTTTCAAATTATATATAGGCATTACACTTTTTTCAAACGTTCACTTCTCAATCGTTTTTAACAATTCAATTTATATCTTGTTAGTTGGTTACTGTTAGTAACCAAGAATTTTTTATGGTTTTTTATTGGTGAATCTATATACTTTTGAGTATATAGGCTGTTATTAATTATTATAATTATTTTTCTTATTTATAGAAAAATAATCCTTTTTAACTTTTGTTAATAATCCAATTTAATTTATATAAGGTTTTTCTTTCTATTTTCTCTTAAATTTATACATAGGTCTTTAATATTTTGATTTCCTTCAATTGTATTTATTTATTATTTGCTTAAAGTATCCTTACACTAAACTATTTTCCTTGCCATTTTACTCATACAGTATTATTTTATTTTATTATTATTTTATATCTAACCCTGGGTTATCTTATATTTAAACACAATTATTATATCAAACATAAAATTATACCTAGGTACAAAATCTTTGTGGCCTACACAATACAAATTACACAAAATACAAACAAAATACAAAATTAGTCAGTAGCAATATAGTCTACTGCTACAATTAACTGTTTCTCCATCTACAGCATAAGTCTGTGAGATGCTCCTTTTAAGCCACTTACTTTCTCACTATGTACACTATATCTCACTTTGTACACTATATGTCACTTAGTTATAGTTTATAGTGTTCTGTAATACAAAGTAATCTATAGCTAGGTATATTATACCCATTTCTGACCTTTATAGTGGGGTGATTTCGTTATCATTTTTGGGCATGGGTTATGTAACTTTACAATATATACAAACAAAGCGAGCTTAGTAGTTCCCAGTAAATCACCCGTAAGATGAGAATTTAAATAACACCAGAAATGGAAATGCCCCCAACAGAACCAGACTCAAAAATATTATTTAACTACCACATTAATAATTATGAAGCAAACTCCGAGTATTAAATCATGGTAAGTGTTTAAGCCACGATACATGAAGAAATTAGACAGCCCCAGTCCTGAATTATGCCCGCACGGCGGGACATGAGCAGCCAGGACAAAACTAACTCACAGATAAATAAAACGCATTAAAAAACGGAAAACTTAGAGCAGTTCATGCAGATACATGTGTGTGTGTGTGTGTGTGTGTGTGTGTGTGTGTGTGTGTGTGTGTGTGTGTGTGTGTGTGTGTGTGTGTGTGTGTGTGTGTGTGTGTGTGTGTGTGTGCAATTTTCTTACATAGTATAAGAAGTTATAACAGATTGCATAAGACTTAATTATATGCAAGGTCCACACATGCAGGCACAAAACTTAACGTGTGAGTTTTTGCAGAACTTGAGCAAATTAAACGCGGTATCATGAGTCTGCTTCTGAGAGCGTCTGTCGATTTACAGTATAGTGGTAGATGAAAGAGTGTAAAGTAATACAGAAGGATCCCACCTGGATAGTCCAGTGTAACTAAGTGGCACTGGTTAAGCTGTAGCGTGTAGGTAGCACAGATAATTCCTGGGGGCAGAATTCCTCTACGTGTGTGTCTGTGTGTCCCAACTGATGGCAGCTCATGGCTCAAGAAGTATCTCTGCCAGAGGGGTAGACAGTTGTTCGTCTAAACCCGACACCCATCTCGCCATTGTTCGAGCACCTGCGACAGGCAATATATTGTATAGGGTGTCATAAAGAATATAATCTCACCACAGCTCGCACACACACACACCACCATTATAAAATTGAGAACACACACTTTAATGCTTAACAGCAACCAGAAACGCATCACCACTCAAACTGATTTTGTTTGAGTATTCCATTTATGACATGAAACTCTTTCTATCCATGCTATACTTATTAACAACACTAAAAGCAGCTGAGTGTAAGATATCTGTTACCATTTTACATTACTTTAATCAGTTTAATACGCTACATTCATGTCCATTATAAGTTAATCTTTAATTTAATTTAATACCCGAATCCAGGGCTAACACTCATGCACACGCAAGTTATCGTTTATAAGGAAAAGCTGAAACACAAAAAAAAATATATTTTAGGGTTAAAATATTTTAGGGCCACATTAAACTACTTCATACCTGGAGCTGACTTTACTTTAGCTTCTCATAGTGTGGAATAACGAAGTCCGAACAGATTGGTGCCGTCAGTTGAGACCAAACTTCTTTGATGAGGGTAGAAACAGAAATGAGAAAGATTCGTTGGTAATGTCTACCCAAGAAAGCTTGGCAAAAGCAGGCTCGCGCACAGCACAGCTGAGCCGGCCAACTGAATATTCGTCACCGCCACTACAAACCGTCTACATATACCCGGCGATGACGCGATGCAGTGGCATTGCATGACGTCGAGAACACGCCCGTTTTAAAAGAAAGTCACCTGTCTCTGCAACCGAGCTTCGCCTTTCCCGGGCCGAACAAAGTACGGCACACTTCTTAATACTAAATAACACCCCACTTTTTAACTATAGTCTGTGTGATTATTATTATCCCACCTTTTATATGTTTGTTCTCACTTTTGTCACTATAGGGTTTTGTGCCCTTTTGTCACCTTATTTTACTAAAAGAAAGATTTTTATTGGCCTATTTAGTTCCATAGGTAATACACATTTTATGTTATGAAGTGGCTGTACTTTTTATTATTTTGGGTTATTGTTTCTTTACTTGATACTCGCGTACAGCTTTACGTTTTTACTGATTTACTGCCCTATCTAACTGGGTAATGTCTGGTTATTATTGGTTAGTCATAGTCATGTCAATGTTTGGTGTTGTTGAGTTAATTTTGTCCATTCATTATCTTTAATTTTGGGGTTTTCGGTTTATTAGCTGGTGATCATAATGTTTGGTTCTATTTCTGAATGAGTTTTCACAGTTTATTATTTATAATTAGTCATACTGTTTTCTGTTTCGTTACAAATTGCCCTCCTTCAGAAGTAATTATTTCTGAACACTTCGTTAGGTGTGATGACATAATTACTTATGTTACATTTTCCTTTTCTTCTTCTTGATATTTCTTCAGTGACAGTTGATTGTAATTGCTTTTTATCTTCTTCGAAATGGGGATGGTCAATTCATACGTGTTATTGTTGTGGTTTTTTGATACAGTGTATGGTCCTACGTAGAGTAATAAGAATTTCTTTGAAATTCCTTCTAGAGTGCTGGGCAATTCCATGTTCCTTAACAATACCTTATCTCCTACTTCATATTTATTTTACCCTTGGTTTTCTTGTATTTGTTTTCCGTTTTTCCATGTTTATTATTTTATCATAAAATCTTATTTTGTCAAATTGATATTGTAACCTAACGAAATCCGGTGTGTTTAATTTTATGTTTATTGTAAATAAATCGATCGAATACGGCGTATACGTTAACTTGTAATAAAATAAAAGTGTTGCTGCTGTTATTTAAAATTATGTTTGTGTTTAAAATATTAAAGGTCTTGTTTAAACAAAGTTCAATTATGTGTGAACTATTCTTTTGAAATAAATCAAAGTTTGAAATAGTTGTTTCTAATTGAAGGTTACTAACGTGGTAAAGTAATTTACAATGTAACATTCGAGGTTACTCACAGTGTGTTTACAATGGGGTAATTATACTTGTTTGAAACGAATTCCCTTATATGAAACAAATAAAATAGTTGAGTTGATAATAATTAAATGCTAAATTTGCTTAATTTGAAATGTAAAATACAATAGTTGGTTGCTTGATATTGATGAACGTCTGGTTGATATTGGCTGTAAAACTTCTCCTCCAGGTTGCTGATAGTCTTAGTACGTTACGTCTCGTAATGTCTGGACAATATAAATAAGTAAATATACTTTCACGTACCTGGTCATGTTTTCTAGAAGTTCACTAAGCTGTCAACTCAGTTTACAAACACCAACTCACTTTAGTAGCAAGGTTAGATTGCCTTGTTTGCTAGTTAGTGGGCGCCACACGGATTTATTTAGGGAAAATCCCGTGTAAAACCCACAAATAGAATTACTGAATGATTAAAAAATTTAAAATAATGGTGTATCACCTTTATGGGAATGCTATTCCAAAATATTAAAACACAACTGAAGGTTGTTCGAATTTTCTTAATAAAATATTTAATTATCATATAGAAATAAATCAAATCGAGTGATGCTGTTAATAATGGGTTTTATTTACACCCTTATCGAGAATTCAAAAACAAATATAATGAAAACATACAAGTTGTACAATTATAAATCAGTTATTATATGCCTTATACGGCTTGCTCAGAACATGAATTATAAATCTGGCTAAGTCCAGATGTTATTTATTTTTAACATTAAAATTATGAAAATCTCAGATGTGAATTCTTTGAGACACGAAAAAGAAAATTATGCCTACACAATATCTAATGATTTGCTGATAAAATATTGGTTGATAATGTTTTGAGGTTACTTTCATTAAGTAAACAAATGAAAAATGACCTGTTGAGAGGTCGCGCGTTCGTCAACGCTTGCTTTTTGATTTACAAAATTTATCATGTGAGAACCCTTACAACTAACATACAGCTTAATTCATAATAACAAATTCATATAATAAATTGAGACGTGGTGTAATCTTGAAATGTTTCTGTGTTTTGCGTCAGTACAGATCAGTGTAGAAAAATTGTACAGGTTATGGCGCTCTGATAAAAAGTGAATAATGATTGCACTGTTACCTCTTGGTTTTAATTATTTAATTAAAACTCATTAACCACTTCGGTAATCGGATTATAATGATTACCGGGTTTTGCACAACACACGCACCAGAACAGAATATTGTGATCCTCTTCTGACTAAATGGATCATGAATGATAATAATTAATTATTTTCTGTTCGTTATTTCCCGCACAAAATTGAAATAATACTGCACATAATCACTGTTGTTTTCTGTAGATTAACTTGAAGTAGTTGTTTCTTGGTGTTGAACTATTTATTTCGATGTATTATGTAGATGACGCTAATAGTTATTAAAAGTGTAGAGATAGCGAGCACAGGTCTGTGCTGTATGAAGTTTGGTAAGAGTCTGTCGAGAAATTCGTTGCTTCCTCTTATATACCCTCCTTGTTGATCGGTCTTAGGTAAAAATGTTAATTACTAACTAATTTTCTGATTGGTCCTGGCAGGTGTGACGAGTGTGACGTAGTTTTATTTTGGCCGTTGATAACGGTTTTTTAACTGTCAAACGCTGATGTGACAGATAGCTTTCATTGTTGTTGTTATTCATAAACAAATTTCTGATGCATATTTTGAAAATGATGCTAACATCTTTCCCGCACTTAATACAGTTGCGATTGGGTTGATATCATTATCAAATTAAAGATCATTTTTTCTTCTTTAATTTGATATCACTCGATATCGAATTACTTTCACTTTGACTGACATTGTTATAAAATCAATGTTCGGGTACACCATTTTCACTGTCGTCTGCTTTTTCTGAATTGCCGATTTTACACTTTGGTTAATATTGTTTGTGTTCACATATCATTTTATTATTCAAACGTTTATGTGGGAACACCATTAACTCTGTACTGACATTTTTACTGAACATTTTGAGTACACCTAAACTATATACACTGTACTGAACGATCCTAATTACTATGACATTTCGGTTTATGCTAACTCGTTCTATTCTACTATTTAACAATTGAATTACGATTAAATCTATCATTTTAATAATGTTTTTTGTCATGTCAGAGCATAACAATTGTTTTGTGTATTCTAATTTACACTCACGTTAACTCCTAATAATTAATTCACTGACTAATGCTTGGTCTAGACGTTGTTAAGACATATCACTCATATTGGAATTTTGCCTTAACAATACTTATTGGTTCTCAATGCGGTAATTTGTGGAGGTACCTTATTTATATAAGATTCCCTCTTATAAATGGTCTTTCTTTCTCACAAGTATATTTGATATTGAAATACATCTTTGTTCTCACTATGTAGCCATTGCTAATTTTAGTTTTGGCATTCATAATTTACTAGTCATGGTCAAACTTATTATCAGCAAAAATGCTAATTCTGATTTCACAGTATTCAGATGTTTATTAATTCACTTTTTTATTTACATATAATATTCGGTTTACATCAACTACTGACTTGATTGACAGCTGAATGTAAATTTACTCTGTCCATCAGTTTGTTTTAGTCTTAGTCTGGTTGTAGTGTCAAACAGTCTTTGGGTTACTGTTTCATGTGGCACTTCTGCTTCATTCTTCTTTCTTGGTTATTCTTACTACTATATTCCTATTTACATTGTTGTTTTGTCCTTATAAAATCTGATAACATACATTTAGGTTAGGTAACATTTTGTTATGTTACAATATTTCTGGGACTCAGGAAACTCAATTAATTCTTGGATCTCTGTGGCTGGTCGTTTTTCATGCATGGCTGTGTATGGAGTGCAATTTATTGATGTATGATACGCTAGGTTTATAAAATCCTCCGTGGCTTATAAGTATTCTGGCCACTTCCTTTGTTGGTGGTGACAATATGTCCTTAATATTCTACCCACTTCTCTCAGTACTCTCTCTGCCGGACTGCTACTGGGGTGGTACACAGATGTCGCTGTTTCTAAAAATTTGTTTTTTATTTGTTGTAAAATAGTGTCTTGTTCATGTCCCCATGTCCATTTGTTCTTTGAGGACAGCTGTTCTTGGAATTTAGATGTTAACTCACAATAATTGTTTTGGAACTTCCTATAATAATTACAGAATCCTAAGAATGATTGTAGTTATCTTGTGTTTTTTGGCGGTGAGAATTTTTGGATGGCTGTAACTTTTTCTTGTGATGGGGAAATCCCTTGTTCAGTTAAGTTGAAACCTAGGAATTGAACTTCCTTTGCTATTAATTTTGATTTCTCTAGTTTTAAAGTTATGTTATTATCGGCTAGTTTTCTCAATACATGTTCCACTCTGTGACAATGTTCCTCCCAGTTGGATGATGTAATTAACAGGTCGTCTACATAAACAGTGGTAAATTGGAGCGCTTCCTGACCCAGTACCTGGTCCATACATCTGACAAAAATTGCTACCGAGTTTACTAATCCAAAGGGCAGTCTCTTGAACTGGTAGTTTCGTCCCTCAAAAATAAAAGCCATATACTGTCGACTCTTCAGATGCCACTCCACCTGCCAGTAACCACAAACTGTGTCCCATGTACTGATGAACCTTGTGCCATAGAACTTTTTAGAATCTCTTCAATTCCTCTGGGTGATGTATGATCGTTTATTATCATCTTATTAATTTCACGGGCATCCAAACAAAGTTGGACCTGTCCACTTTTCTTCTGAATTGCTACTATTGGACTAATAAATGGTGATTGGCTATGCTCAATGATATCGTTTTGTAACATTTTATTAATTTCAACCCAAACCGCTTCCTTTAGTGAATATGCTATGGGACAGGATTTTCTGTGGAATTACACCGGTTCCTTAAATTGTATTTTACACTGATAGTTTTTTACTTTTCCCGGTTCTTCGGAAAATACGAGGGGGCCCAAAAGTAACGAGAATTTTTCTCTGGCAGTTGGTAGAACGCTAGTTCCGACTTCTCCCACTAGGTGCCTTCACTAGACACCATTTTGTATCAGTTGCCCTAGCGGCATTGTTGTGGAAATATTAGCGTGGTCAGTGTGACTATTTTTGTAAGCGCTGTTTCACGTTTTCGGCGATTTGTCAATGCCAGACATTAAATACCAACGTGCTAACATCAGGTTCTGTTTCCTGTTAGGGAAATCAGCAGCAGAAACTGTCACAATGCTTTGGACGGCTTATGGGGAGGAAGCTTTGAGCCAGGCAAGGATTTACGAGTGGTTTTCTCATTTTAAAAGTGGTCAAATGTCAGCTGAAGATGAACCACGACCGGGATGTCCCTCGACTTCCAAAACGGACGAAAACATTGAAAAAATCCGTGTTGCGATCATGTTTGATCGTCGTAGAACAATCGATGAATTAGAGGAAATGACTGGAATATCCTGGAGTTCATGCCAACGAATTTTGACTGAAGATCTGAAGATGAAATGTGTTGCTGCAAAATTCGTTCCGCGTGTGCTTTCTTGTCGGCTCAAAATCCTTGCCTGGCTCAAAGCTTCCTCCCCATAAGCCGTCCAAAGAATTGCGACAGTTTCTGCTGCTGATTTCCCTAACAGGAAACAGAACCTGATGTTCGCACGTTGGTATTTAATGTCTGCCGTTAAATTAATTTAAAAATCGCCGAAAACGTGAAACAGTGCTTACAAAGAATAGTCACACTGACCGCGCTAATGTTTCCAAAACAATGCCGCTAGGGCAACTGATACAAAATGGTGTCTAGTGAAGGCACCTAGCGGGAGAAGTCGGAACTTGCGTTCTACCAACTGCCAGAGAAAAATTCTCGTTACTTTTGGGTCCCCCTACGTACATGTTTATATTTCTGATATATGGTAATCAGGTCCTCTATTTACCTTGCTGTCAAATTTGTAATCTACTCAACTTTATTACACTTTATTTTAATATTTGTTTACTTGCTTTTATCCATTGTTCGGACGCCATCTTTATTGATACCAACAATGAAACCTAAAATTTTCTTACCTTCGGGCCAGTTTCGTTTAGGCGAACGGGAAATAGCAGAACAAGGTCATTTTCAGTAAATTGCTCTTAATTTTGTTGTTTACCAATGACATTCCCTTTTTTTTGTATTCATAATACTTATACATTGAATCCTACTTTGAAAAAATGAACACTTCTATTCGGCCATGAGGCGCAATTTATCAAATCAAGTTAGAAGTAATTAATCCCATTAACATTTTACATTCCCACCAAAATAAAGCACAATTAATCATTAATTTAAATTATATATATATAATCACACAACCCAGCACTTCTTAAATATAGATTTTTCCATTCACGCAATCACGCACTCATTCATGCTTTACACATTTTATATTCCCCAAATTGAGCTCATTTTTAATAAACATTTCTTTTATAAAATTTTAAATGGTTTGAATTTATCTGACTGACTGATTGAAGAAGTTATCTGATGTTTCGTTGTAGTACTTATCTGGTTACAGGTGAGTCCATCTTATTGCGCACATTCCTGCTATTTTGTGGTCGCACGCACTTTTCTGAAATAATATATTTACATGGTAACTGTTAATTAACTGTTAATTCACAATTTTGTTCCGAGTTCGTGTAATATTTCACATTTTGTTTGGGTGCACCCGAGATTTAGTTTCGTAACTTTTATACGTGTCCGGCCGGCACAAGAGGTATTACATGACTGAGAACGAATGCACTGCGTTACTTTCTGAGGTGGAGAGGGTGTCACGTCACCAATCTCATTGTCTTCAGACTATGACGACTCAATTTTTAAGGCGAGGCGAATTGCTCACTGCATTCTCAAATGACGTTTTTGCAGGTTTGGCTTGTTGACTTAATAGGTCAAAGTTCGTCTGGCTAAAAATAGCTGTTGTTTTGCGTATACACTGTTGACCTTGATACAATTTCCTACACATGATATTACGTCGTTACAAAACTTTACCATTATTACTAATGCTTTTGAATTAAAAAATAAAATTTATATTTGTTTCCCCCCAAATCACTATATGGACAGAACTGTACCGTTACAATACCCCCTCAATGAGAGGTTTTATGTCGAAACATAAAAACTCTCATTGACACACTCATACTTCCTAAAGGGATCAGCCAGGATATGTCGCCACAACCCCCTTTATGGTTTTATATAAAAAAAATAGTTAACTTACCCCTTGGTCCAGTGACTGTGACTGCACCTGAATGACCTTACTGGACTTTTCTCTTGAGATCCCAACACCGCAAGGCCAGTCAGGCACTTGATGCTCCTGCTCTGATGCGCTGGCCAGCTCAGGACCACCGCCACAGCATCACCAGACACTGAAACATCAAATTAAAATCAAATAGTGTCCTTGCATAATACCATATCCCTAACTGATCTGTTTCCCCTTAGCTATGCGCTGGTTTGCGTAAGAAGCACTGGTTTTTTCCTTAACTCCTAACATAATATGTGAAGACAATATTTATTATAACAAAATACAAACATCCAGCCTCAATATCGACATTCTTCATACCCTTCTCTTGTTACATCTTATTCCCAAAATTCAAACTATTTCTCTGATTCTATCAATATTTAAATAAACATTTCCCATTACAACATTACAAATACCTTCCCTTATAGAATTAATATTTCAAAACAATTAAATTCATTTATAAAATTCTTATATATAACAAAACAGATTTAAGTCTACTACTTTAGAACAAATTATCTACTAGAAAACGTCAATTATCTTCCATTGTCATAATACTTCTTAATTCAAAACAAAATCATTTAGTTATATCATCAGATCCTCAACATAATTCATTTTAATATTCATTAAAACGTTACTAATAATTTAGTAACCTCCTTCCATACACACTCTGGCCCCCCCTGGACTGTAGCGCCCAGTTGCTTCCACAAGAACTGAAGTTAAGGAGGAATTTTGTCATCTCCTGTCCTTGCTTCGGCATTACATTTACAGTTCAGATAAAAATCCTACTGATTATATAATAACAACCTTAAAACGGGTATATCACCCTTTTATTTGTTCCCACGCGAACGGGTGATAGCCTCTGTTCCATAGTTCCGGTGATTTCCCCTGAGTCATCCCCCCCGTTAATTTCAATTTCAAACCAATTTCACAGGAAACCAACTATGGTCAGTTTTACAATATCTGCCCACAGCTGATTGTTGTCCAAAACCACGATTAGTGTTGGTGAAACAGTAATCGCCCGAAATGTGGGGAAATCTGTCATTAGCATGTTTTAACAAATCATCATTTTTTATACACTGTACCATATTAATTTTACATATAACATTATATAATAGTTGGGTACAGTGTATGTTACGCTCTATTTGAGCCTCCGTTGATTGTAACATGCATCGATGTTACTCAATCAATCCTTACCGCTATCTATAGTAACAACATGCCGTCACTATATAGCATATCTTATAACTAAACTTGTGTCATTCTTCATTTACTATCACCACATACCACAACTTATTCTCTCTTGTATTGACACCTAACAACCCCCCAAAATCACCCCTTAATCTTGCATAATAACAAGTTCTCTCTTTTTTTCCAATAAAAATTTTAATATAGACACTTTTTGCAAGTTCCAGCTTTCACTTCTCACTAATACCTTCTTTATGACAAGATAATAAGTACAACAATGAATTATCTTACAAGGCTACATTACATTATTTACATTTCTGTTTTCTGAAGAAAATAACTCCTTAATGAGTTAATTATTTAGGTTACACAAATTTTGGGCGTTTTATTTCACAATTCATAAGAATAAAACTGTTGTTCGTGGAAAAATTCTACCAATAACCAAGTTTTTTTTTTTTTATGACTACCTTACCTTTCCACGAAACTACGGGTCCCGCTCCCCATTCTTGTAAGCAAAGAATTTCTACTGTCACTGATTTGTGGAGTAAGACCATCGTTGCTTTCACCCCCTGAAACGATACTGTGTAACTGTATCATAATTTAATATGTATGTAAATACCTATAATAATTAAGCAAATATTAATGATAAATATAACCATATATGATAAATTAAAGTATTGAAATGTACGTAGTTTAAAGAGTAAAATTATAATTGAATAGTGAAACTAAAGAGGCTCGGCAGTGCGACAGACCGACGCCGGCAAAAATATGTACAATAGACCTAAAACACCCTTACATGTCGTAAACGCATAAATTGTTTTGTAGTGTAAAACTAGCAAAAAATGCCCAGATACCGTTAGGTTAACGGTACTGTGTCCTTCAACAGACAAAAGATGCCACGCCAATAAATATGACGATTTTAGAAAGTCGCGTCATTTTTTAGGGAGTGTCACGAACACCCGCGTAAAATTATCGCCCACACTTTGGGAACCAATCACCAATAGCGTCAGTAAGGAGCGCGAAAGAGATATGACACCGGACTGGATACATTCAAATATACTGGCAAATATTTGAACGTAAGACCAATGAGAAATGATCAACAGAAGATGTAGTGAGGGTAGGTTTCAAAAAACTATAAAAAATAACACGCGAAGCAACAACAGGGGAGTCTAAGTCAAAGTTTCACGCAAAACACGTGAAACCTGCGTCACTCGATGTGAGCAAATTAAATTACTCTAAGTTCAAATCAATATTCTCTCGGTTTAATAGTATCAGTCATCAAGAAGTTTTATTTAGATATGTGTGCGAAAGTACGTGTGGACAAGAAGCTATTTAAATTGTGCGCGTAATTTGCAACAAAAGTATATTATTTATTTGTGCATGACGTATAGTAATAACACGAGCGTGTGATGTGGTTAAAGAAAGTTAATAAAGCGTGATCAGTGAAAGTGTGGTGTAATGGTTAACGCAGGAATACAATTCGTCATTCACCTGTCAGGAATCCAGCAACAAGTAACAATATCTCACTTATAAATTACAATACAATCAATTAACATAATTGTAATATCTCAAATAAACTCATCTCATTTTAAAAAAGACCCACGATGTTCAGATACTAAACATTCAATTTATGCTAGACGACATGTTTGGGTGAATTATGATATAGTAAAGTAAGAAACAATTACTAATAATTATTGAAATGATAGATGAATTAACTAATGGAATATATTGAATAGTATAGAAGTCGTAGCAGTTAAGAATTGATGATATATATATATATATTTGATTGATAGTGATGAATTAAATATGTTAATGGAGTAAATTTGAATATACTAAGAACTCCTATGAATGTTATTTAAATAATATAAATTCAAAAAGAAGCGTAACTAGAATTATTAATACTATTTTGGTGTTATTATTGAATACGGTTGATATAAATGATTATGTTTCAGATGTATTAAATGATACGAATCTAACAGTACAAATATTAGTATCTGAACAATTTGTTATTATTTCATAAACAAACCTGAGATCTCCTGCTCTGGCGCCCAAGTAATAATTAATAATATAAATTTGAGTGGAGCTCTTTCAAAATAATAATTATAATTAACGCCACAAAAACGTGGAGCTTTAAGAATCCTTATAATTGGTGCCCAACGTGGGGCTTGATTATAAATTTAAGTAAGCTCGGTAAAATGAGATGAGTAGAGAATAAGAAATATAATATAAAATTTAAAATTAATGTTAACTAGAAGTAAGACTAGAGAGTTAAGGAATTTTAATAGAATTAAAAATAGTGAAGTAAAAATGGCAAGTAACTATAATACCAATGATAGTGATGAAAGGGAGTTCGAAGTTAATAACCCAGATGGGAGAGACGGGAATACTTGACGAACTAACCGATAACAAAACCGCACTGGTTCCTTCAGAGGCAAGGGGACGGGCAGAGGAAAACATAACCAGCGCAAATCAACATAACAATAACAAACATAGACATGGTCACAATGCTACAACAATTAACACAACAAATGACAGAAAAATTAACACAACAAATGACAGAAATCACTAAACAACAAATGACGGAAACCAATAAATGGACGGAAAAATTGGAAGAAAAATTAACGCAACACATGCCGGAAAAACTGGCAGAAAATACCAAGCAGCTAGAAAAAAGAATTGAAGATGTTAAAGAGAGCATGCATGAAAACAATATACAATTAAAGGCGGATATTGAACAGTACACGGCACAACAGTTAAACGAGCACAGATTGCAAGTAGAACAACAACTCAGTGAGATTAGGCGCGAGAACCAAGAATTATCAACAAAAGTGAGATCGGAAGGATAGGAAGTGATAAATGAAGAGATGGAAACATTTAAAACACACGTGAACGAACAACTGGAGAGAAAAGAACAGGTAATCCGGCACACGCAAGAAGAAGTCGCACGAGAAATAAAAGACATAACTAAAAAGGTAATGGGTAATAATAAGAGACAAGAAACCCAAATTCAGCAACACCGAGAAGAAGTTAACCTAGAAATAAATGAGGTAAGAGAAGTAACTACAGAGCAGATACAAAGACTCACAGAACGATACGAAAACAATTGTACAGAAGTAGATGGACAATTAACTCAGGTAAAGGAAGACGTGAGAGCGAGATTTGCACAGTTGGGAGCTGTACCAATACAACGCAGTATCACGGTGGAGCATCTGAAGAGTGTGTCGTTCAACGGGGAAGGGGAATACCCCATGGAATTCATAAAGGAGTTGGAGGAGATCCGGAAGGAGTATTACGCGAACGAAGGGGTAAACTGGGTCGCAAGACATCTAGAAGGAGAAGCTGCGATACGGTGGCGGTTAATACGAAATGATATTAATACATTTGAAGAGTTCCAGAACGCATTCATTGCGAAGTATTGGAACCAAATGGTACAAGAAGAGGTGCGTGACCGGCTGGAATTCGGGAAATACAGATATGAGAGTGGATTGAGCATGGTTCAATACATGGAAAGATGTATATTACAAAATCGCCAACTGATTCCACCCATATCTGATCAACATCTAATAAGGAAGTTAGCACGTCATTACCACCACGATATAGCTGTCGCTACTCTTACTAGAGGAGTCAGTAACATTGCCGAATTTCAAATGTTATTGATGGAGTTTACAGCAATGCGAAGTATGAATACAGTAGAACGACCGCAGGTAAAACGAGAAGAAGAGAGTACAAATCACCCGTCGCAGAATAGGAGAGCACAAAGGCCGGCGGATAACCGTAATAACTCATGGCGGAACCAGGTGCAGAATAATAATGAGCACGGTCGACGGGATGTAAACAAGGGGCCACAAAAGCAAGTATACGAGGCGCAGGTCAACGCCATCGCAAGTACTAGTCAAGCTCAAGGACAAATAACAAGCCCAAATACACAATGTCCTAATTCAAAAAACTAAGTAGGGTTCCGCGTAGTGATAAGGTAGATTTAGTACGTAGTTATAAGGAAATTAGCATGACATTTGTAGACATAAGGGATGACCTATTAGAAGAGGATAAGGAGACTGTAAGAACACGAAAATTGAAATGTCCGGAGTTGGAATTATATCTAAATGGGGTACCGGTTGTTGCATTAATTGACACCGGGAGCCAGATAAATGCAATTTCCGGAGAATGGTTTAATAAAAACAGAAATAAAATGGGAAAATTGAATATATTAAGATTAACAAATACAATAGTAAAGGGAGCTGTTGGTAAAAAATCAAAGCAAATTACCCAACAAATATTAGTGGAAGTGAAATTCGGTGCGTACGTGATTGATAGTGTGTTTATTATAGTACCCGATCTAATAAGAGATTGTATAATGGGGATCGAGTTGTTACAAGAAGATGGATGTATCATCAATTTACCTAACAACCAGATAACATTTACGAATCATGTTATGGAAGTAGGAATACCTGAATGTTCCGAAATGCTAACACTGGAAGTGTACCAGGGAGAGGAACATACCACTACAATGATCCGAGAAAAACTGGAAGAGGTTACTGGGATTAGCAATCTAACGAAGAAGGAGCTGGAAGAAGTATTGTTAAATAACCATAGAATATTTCGGGAGCAACCAGGTAGAGTAAATGGATATGAGCATAAGTTCGTCGTAACGGATAACACGCCATATTGCATAAAGGGTTAGGCTATACCAATAAAATATCAAAATGCCATTGACCAAGAAATAAGAAAAATGGAGGAATGCGGAGTGATAGAGCGAGCTGCCAGCCCATATATAAACCCTATCGTGACTGTCATCAAGAAGGACCAGTCGGTACGGCTATGTCTGGACGCTCAGCGAATTAATTCAGTGACTGTACCAGATTGTGAAGGGGCAGTACCAATTAATGAAGTACTGTATTAGCGAACTGTGGTGACATAAGGGTAATGAGCAGTATTGATCTGACTAGCAGTTTCTGGCAGATGCCACTACTAGCTGAAGAATGCCGTGACTACACAGGGTTTTTATATAGGGGACGATGCTACCGCTACACTGTTACTCCGTTTGGACTCAAAACCAGCTTGGAGAGCCTGACCCGTGGATTGGACCATGTGCTGACTGAAGAGGTGAAACGATTCACAATTATATATGTGGATGATTGCTTATGTGTATCCCGGAGCATCGAAGAACACATAGTCCACCTGCGCTTGCTACTCGAAAACCTGAAAAAAGCTAACCTCACCGTGAATCTACGGAAATCAAAGTTTTTCAGACAAAAGATAGATTATTTAGGGTACGAACTATCTACTAAAGGTATCAGTGCATCATCAGATAAGGTAGCTGCAATAATGAACTTCCCTAGACCAAGGAATCCAAAACAGCTAAAAGGGTTCCTAGGATTAACAAATTTTTATAATAAATTTACGAGTCGTTATGCCGAAGAGACTCAGCCACTGCTACAACTGTTGAAGAAAGGAGTAAAGTTTAAATGGTCGAAAGAGCAGGACGAACAGTTCGAGAAGGTAAAACAACTGTTCGTACACACGGTAATGCTCAGACATCCAAATCCTAACAAAAGATTTTACCTACAAACAGATGCAAGTAAATATGCGTTAGGAGGGCAGTTATATCAAATTGACGACGATAATCAGATAGGAGTGGTTGCATTTACTAGACGCGTTTTCAGGGGAGCAGAACTCAATTATTTTACCACTGAGTTAGAATTATTAAGTGTAGTACACTGCTTAAAGAAATTCCGAACTTATGTGTTAGGGCGTCCACTAACAATCATAACGGACAACAAGGCCGTAACTTTCATGCAAAAATGTCAGTTAACGAATTCAAGAATTACGCGATGGATACTCGCTATCCAGGAGTACGACTTCGAGATCCTGCACTGTAAGGGTAGTGAGAACATTGTAGCGGACATACTCAGTAGATATCCCGAAGATTCACAGATGGACAAGCCCTTGGATTATGATGAGGAATTAGAAATCAATGCGATGGAAATAACGATCAACCCAAAGTTAAGGAAACAATTACAAAACATATCACAGTTACAGAAAAACGATGAGAAACTGAATAAAATCATAAATCAATTACAGAGTGATCCGTGCAGTAAACTACACAAGATCTATACGTGGTACAATCACAAATTATACTGTCAGGAGAAGCGGAAATGGAGACTGGTACTTACGAAAGAGCTGGGTGAAGATTTAATTAAGGAGATCCACACAATATATGGTCATATTGGTATAAAAAGAACATATGAACTAGCCAAAGAATACTTCACGGGGAACCACTTGTCTAAATTTACAAAACGATTGATCCGAAACTGTGAAAGATGCCAAAAATGTAAGGATCACCACAGAAAGGGTATTGGTGAGACCAAACCAATATTACCAAAGGCCCAAGGAGAGCTGGTCAGCATGGATTTCTATGGACCACTACCGACATCAACAGGCAGTGTAAAATATTTATTAATAATTATAGATAACGTTACTAAATATGTAAGATTTAATCCCATGAAGAGAGCAACGACTGCCACAACAATTAATAAGTTAAAGGTATATATTATAACGTCACCAAATTCAGATAAATTTTGATAACCATAAGTATGTATAAAAAGTGCTAAATGATATTATGTTTGAATAAATAAATTATGTGGATAGTAAAAAATAAATAAAAGGTAATTATCATGGAGGGAGGAGGTGTAATAAAAAGAAAGTGATTAATAAAAGAAACTCAAATAATAGACTGACAGACCAATTTCAAAGCAATCCATGTATGCGGTAAGGGTAGGTTAATGGACGCTCTCGAGGAGTTTGAGATTTATAAATCATTTAAAGACAAGAATATCAACAGTAACAGTATACTAAACGAACAATTAAGGTTTCAATCTCATTCACTATATGATACAGCCCTAAATATAATCGCGCATGACGGTAATGACTGGTGATAAGGATTGACTTAGTTCAATTAGTGGCTCGGCAACTGCACGCGCGGTCGCACCGGTCCAGCGAAGCCGTAGTTACATCGTGTTATGTGTGTGTCGTCATTGTAATTTTGTAAATATGTGCAAATGTGTTTTTATGTGTTCACGTGAATTTTAACTTTTGACGAGGACTACTGAAGATGTGACACATGTCACAAAACGCGTCTAAATAAAAAACGCTGAACGAAGTCACTGACGGATAAAAAGGTAATAAATTATTTTAAGAAAAAATCATCCTATAGCATACTCTCAAAGAAATGCAGTGAAGGCCGAGATTAACCGGATGATGGAGTAGGATATAATAGAATTAAGCCAATCCCCGTATACAAGTCCGATAGTGGCAATACCAAAGAAGGACGGCAAGGTAAGAATATGCCTTGATGCAAGAGAAATCAACAAGATGATAGTAAATGATAGAACGTCCCCAAGCGAAATTGAAGAGATCCTTAAAAAATTCCATGGCGCGAAATACATCAGCGCATGGGATACAGTCTGCGGATACTGGCAGGTAGAGCTACACCCGAACAGTAGAAAATACCTAGCTTTTCTGTTCGATGGGAGAAACTACCAATTCAAGAGACTGCCATTCGGACTAATTAATTCCGTTCTGTATTCGTCCAGTGTATGGATCAGATACTGGGACAAGAGGTACTTAACTTTACTACCGTCTATGTGGATGACTTATTGATCACATCATCAGTGGCAAGACCACTGTAATAGAGTAGAAACAGTTTTGAAAAAATTATCTGATAACCATATTACCCTTAAGCTGGACAAATCCAAATTTATAGCCAGCAAGGTACAATTTTTAGGTTTTAATCTGACCGAAGAAGGTATCACCCCTTCAGCAGAGAAGGTTGAAGCAATACAAAGATTCCCAACACCTAGAAATAAAAAACAGCTGCAATCTTTCCTGGGAATATGTAATTATTATCGGAAATTCCAGGATCATTATTCCAAGCTAACAGCACAATTTCAAAAACAGTTATCCGCAAAAAATAAATGGACATGGGGAGCCGACCAAGACAAGGTATTCGAACAAATAAAAGAAAAAATTTTAGACACCGTCATGCTACGCCATCCGGATTTCCAAAAACCATTTTTCATGAATTGTGATGCGAGCGACGTGAGTGTCGGTGCTGTCTTGTATCAAGAAGATGATAAAGGGCAACATATGGTCATAAGCTTTGCAAGCTGGACCCTAAATGCATGTGAAAGGAACCACCACGTCACGGAAAAGGAGTTGCTTAGTGTTGTATTCGCCTGTGACAAATTCAGGACATACATTTTAGGGTACAACGTAACCGTGAGGAGTGACCATCGATCAATATCTTTCCTTAAACAATGCAAGCTTAGCCATGGAAGACTGACCCGATGGATATTACTGTTGCAAGAATACCATATCAACTGGGAATACATACCAGGAAAGAAAAATATTGCTGCCGACATATTATCACGTATCAACATCCAGCAACAAACATTCAACGGAGAAAAAGAGTTGCTAGTCAAAGTATATAACATCATTAAAGACAGAACAGATTTGGAAAAGATAATGCTGGAGATAAGCAAACAGCAAAATGTGGACCCAAAGACAGTGAGTATCAGAGAAAGAATACTGAAGGAAGAAGAACCCCTTGTACAGTATTACAAAGTACATGACAATTTATTATTCATAAAAAATAACCCTAGCGTTGGTGAATGGAAACTGGTAATCCCATCTACAACCGAAGAACAGATAATCATGGACTACCACATCCGTTACGGCCATATGGGTGCAATGAAAGTAGTAAAAGCACTAGAGGAGCAAGTATATATCAAGAGTATCTATCGAAAGGTAAGCCGAACCATACAAAAATGTCAAATCTGTCAAATGGTGAAATGCAACAATGCTAAGAAGGAGGGTATGATGATACCCATAATATCAAGCCAAAAACTAGAGAGAGTATTTCTTGATATTTGTGGTCAGTTTCCTCGCAGTGGAGGAAGACACAGATTTAAATTCATAATCATCATATTCGATCACTTTACCAAATATACCAAATTATATTCTATTAACCATGCTACTACCAAGAAAATCATTGAAATTATATTGGACAACTATATACCAGAAGTGGGAAGACCATCGGCCATAATAACCGAACATGGGACCCAGTTTAAAGGAAATTTGTGGAAAAATAAACTGTGGGAACATGGCATCAAAACATACAAAACATCTGTTTATCATCCCAGCAGAGAGAGTGCTTAGAGAAGTGGGCCGTATTCTGAGGACCTACTGCCATAACCAACAAAATGAGTGGCACAATTACTTAAGGTCCACCGAAGAGTTTATAAATCTTGCTTACCACAACTCACTGAAACCACACCATACTCGATGATGTTTGAACGCCCACCACCTAGAGAGATAAACGATTTAATTAAATTTCCCACCAATGCCGAATACCGATTTGAAAAAAGAAGAATTTATAACAAAATTGCTGAGAAGGTAGAACAACAGAAAAATAAATACTCTAAAAATCATCCACATACGATCCAGTACCAAATAGGAGAGAGTGTGTTAATAAAGAATAGGGAATTGCCCAGCTCCATTGAAGGCATTACGAAAAAATTACTATTGCTATATGTCGGGCCGTACACTATCACGCAAGACAAGGGCAACAACACATATGAAATAACCAACCCCACCACCCAGAAAATAAAGAGGGTATATAACCAAGCATCGATTAAAAAATACTATGACGATCAAAATTAACTGAAAAGAATTCAATTTAAAAAAGCCAACCAAGTTAGTTGGAATAAAAAGAAAGAATAATACAAGCAGATGAAGTTTACTGATAAATAATAATGAAAAAAATATATATAAAAAAATAAAATGAATTTCAAAATTCAGAAAGTCATGTAAGGACAGCTTACACAGATATTTCGAGAATATTTTAGACCAATCATAAAAATGGAGAATTAAAATTACCAAGAATCCACATAAAGTAAGAAACACTAACTTACTATAATCTTTGAATAAAAATTAATAATAATGGAGTGAAGTTACAAAACATTCCTAACAAAATAAGATTAAGTTACAATAATCTTTAGCCAAAATATAAGGCACAAAAAAGCAAAACATACTATAAAGGAATGAGCTAAAAACATTCCTAACTAGTAAGAAACACTAACTTACTATGATATTTAAAAAGTTATGAAGAAAAAAAAATAAAATAAAATAATATCAACAATCAAAATGACCAACTTCCAATACTATTTAGAAAGAAATGGAAGTAAGATTAAGAAAACCAATGATCAAAAAACGAAATAAATAAAACAAACATTCTAAGAGTTGTAATATGAATTGAGATGAAACAAAAAGTAATTAAAAATGAATAAACATGTGAATTGTATCAATAAAAGGCAATGCTTCAAGTATTATCAAGTAGTATCTATAAAGGAAGATGAAAAAAATATATGACTCGAACTGAGCAATTATGAAATATAAAGGTAAAAGATTCCCAACAAATGTTATGATTATTATTATTATGTTGAGTCACGAGATGACTATATTTAAGATTCATTAATTGAGATTGACTGTTGAATAAGTCCAGCAATCATTTTACTGAGCAGGGATGATGTTCCCCTGATCTCAGAATAAGAGTAGTTTTGAACGACGGAGTTAGGTAAGCCAATAGAGCCCATCCGAATCGATTGCAACTACCAAGTAAAGAGAGTTAGGGAAAATAAGATTTATAGGGAATGATTTATAGTAAAAAATCAAGAAGCCAGTTCGCAATAAGAAAAAATGACGAAGAAAAGAATCAGGAGAAATGAAATAAAAGATACAGAATTAAGCATACAAATCGAGTGAGAAACAAGAGAGTTTAAGAAGAAAATGATACAATACAATTGATAATTTCATCAAACTTAGAATCACGTTTTATAAAATGATCAATTTTGGTGGGAGAGCATTATATAACGTCACCAAATTCAGATAAATTTTGATAACCATAAGTATGTATAAAAAGTGCTAAATGATATTATGTTTGAATAAATAAATTATGTGGATAGTAAAAAATAAATAAAAGGTAATTATCATGGAGGGAGGAGGTGTAATAAAAAGAAAGTGATTAATAAAAGAAACTCAAATAATAGACTGACAGACAAACGACATTGACCCAACCCCAGAGATTGGCCAGTTGAGAAACCAGTTAAGAAATCAAAATAAAGAAAACAAGACGGAGGAAGGAGAAGAAGAATGAAAAATAGAGAGAACAAAACCATGAGGAAGAAAACAAGATGAAACGCATCAAGAAAACTAGACAAGTAATGAAAAATAGAGAAGGGAGAAATAATGTAACCCAAAGTAATAAAGACAATGAAATTCGGTTAAGAACCAAAACTATTAATGAATGTTAGTATTGATAAAATGACCATTATGAACCGTCAGTAATATGAAACAATGTATAAAAATACACTAACCAAAAGAGTTAGGGATATATGTAATTTGTTAACTAAGAAAGACACAATATTAATAATGTTATATAGATAGTGTGTAGAGAAAGAGAATAAAATGATGAGAAATAAATGGAAGTTGAATTAGTGAAAGTGATTTATACTGGAGTGATATAATACTAAAGAAACACTAAATAAATTATAATGAACACTAAATAATTTAAGAAAGTGCTAGTGAACCATAAATACAAACATTGTCTATCATATAAATAGTAAGAGGAGAGTAGGCTAAGGTAAAGACTTAGTAAAATGACTTATGTTTTAGATTTAAGAGTGAACAATATGTTTTAATTTTAAGAGTGAACAATAACATTTAACAAGTTGCAATGAATAGTGTTTAGGATAGAACATTTAATCAGTGAATAATGAACACTAAGTAGTGATATTCACTGTGATGACTAGTAAAGAGTATTGTTATAACTTAAAAATGTATTGTAAAAGTTTAAAGGTGTGTTTCACAAAGAAAAGTAATTAGATGGTGTTAATATGGAAGGGAGAGAAAAAAGCATTAGAAAATAAGTTTGTATCAACATTAATTCAATACCCATGTTATAAGGGGAGTTTAATGGAAAAAGTACAATAGAGGTGAGACTGTTTAGCACCAGAACAACAAATAAGAAATAACGAATTATATAAACTGTTAGTTATGAAATGGATATGGCTGTAAGAGTTATACAGACCATAGGCCTAGATGTTTTATTTTATATTGGAAATGAATAGCAAATAATTAGCAAGTAAGATTGAATAACACAGTTGTTACTAATTAAAACACATCCAGATACATTAAACCTAATTATAAATGCAAAATAACCATTTGGGACTCAATGAAATATGTTGTGTATGAAGCCACAAAAATCCAGTAATGGCTACTTAAATGTGAAACAGGCCTAACGGTCAAACATAAACAATTACTGATTGCATAAAAATCACCATGTAATGGACAAATCCAAGGTGACTAATTCATCAAGGATGAATAGTAGTTATTATTAAAAACCAAATATTAAATTAAGGAATTATATAAACAAAGAAATGTGATTAGTAAGTATGAAATTAATTGTGAACTTAAAAAACTTGATAAAACCCAATATTGTAGGGTACCAAAATAATCTTTGTGAGAAAATATAAATGACAGTGCATTTAGATATTAACTCAGAAGGAAGATAAGAGGAGGAAGAAAGTCCGAAGATATGGGAAGATTTGAAAGAAATTCGAAAATTGATAACAATGTGTTCATGTTGAGCTCACCCAATGAGAGCAAATATGTAACCATGGAAACGGCCGTTTAACGAGTTAATTACCGTTAAATACAATTACTTGGAAAGTGACGCTATCGCAAGCCAGATGCGAATTGTCTATACAACAACTTTTAATGTTTAAAACATCTTAGAAGTAAAACAAAGTGTAGAAATTGAGAGTACAGAAGTCTGATGGATGCAGAATACCATTTCCAGAGGGAGAAGACGTTTAACTCAATATGAAATATCCAAATAAGTCCGAACCACTTTGAAAAAGATGCCGAAGCTTGAGTAAAGAACACAGGAACAATATTGATGCCATAATCTTTCCTTCTCTTCATCCCGAATAATACCGTACTGCAAGGCTGTTAAGTATCAGTTAAATTATTTCAACTTCCAAAAAATAAACGCACTTTGAACATTTCTCAATGTATGTTGAATACCACTAAATCGTTTTTATTCACTTACAAGGATTGATCCATAAAATTATATCACTGAAAAATTTGTTAACTCTAGAACTAACCTCTTATTTATGTACGACTTATAAACATCTTGTCTGACACTTAAACAAAACAATTACCACTACACATTATCATACATAAGGAAAAAACATTGTAAGGTTGTGTATTTTTAATGTTGTAACTGCATCTGAACCTTTTAACGTGATCCAAACAACCCACAAACGTCGACCAAAATAGTTGTTGATCGGCGAAATAAATCGCCATTACTGTTTATTAGTATTCAAAAGTCGATCGTTTAACCTTGAGTAAGAGTCTTATAAAGAATTATCCGGTGCAGAATTGTATATGAAAAATTAATTACAACTTGTGTCCATAAAATATTAACTTCCAATTAATAATAAATTTATACTGTGTGTGTTAAATCGTGTCTTATTTCTATTAGCAAAGTGTATGTTTAAAAATATAATGTATAGTGAAGGATTCCAATGCGATGTCTAGCGCTCAAGTAGCGAATCCTACAACCGCTATCTCGATTGACACAAAATTGAGAAAAGGCGGGACGGATTGAATTCGTCGCCTCGTTCAAATAGAACATTGATAAGCAAACCATTTTAATTGTTTTCTATAAACAATTTGGTGCCACCCGGAGATAATCCACTACGTTTGAACCTCAAATCGGGAACCACGATACCTGGTCCCCCGTACGTTCGCTACGGGCCCAAATATCGTGAAGTACATCGCCGTGCGAGGACGCAGTGGTAAGAAACACAGACACACTTTCACACTCAGACACACTGTTATATTTTACAGAGGTATACGAACGAAAGAGAACACGAGACACGAGTTTGGTTATAAATTGGCTTCCATCGCGGGGCGTGAACAATAGCGACCTCATCCTTTCGTTATAATATACAGGAGGTAGGTAAACCAAATGCTATATTAACCGATAATGGAGCCCAATTCACCAGTAAGTCGTGGGTGAAGAACTTAATCCAGCTTTGGATCAAACCGAAGTACACTGCTATTCGGAACCCATGTACAAACTTAGCGGAAAGGGTAAACAGACAGCTAGGGAATGTGTTTTGAATACTGGTGGGTCGACACCACACAAAGTGGGCTAAATATATCCGATTGGTAGAAAAAAGTATCAATGAAACATATCACGACACCATTGAGATGACACCACATCAGGCTCATTGGGGTCGGAAACCAAAAAGAGTGTGGGAGCTGTATGTTGACAAAGAATTGATGAAGGACGAAAGGAAGGTAAACCCAGGTGAAATCTACCAAAATTTAAAAAGAAAGGGTGAGAAGAGAGCAAGGAAACATAATGAAGGGAAACAGCAGCTGAAATTCAATATTGGAGACCTGGTGCTGATCAGAACCAACCCGATCTTTGAATTAACGAATAAAATTACTGCGAAATTTTGTGAGTTCTATGAAGGCCCATACAAGGTCAAGGATGTCAAAGGGGGTGCAACATACGTGGTAGCCGAGGTAAATAACCTTGAATCTGTGCGGGGAATCTTCAACGTCAGACAGATGAAGCCATATTACCACGAATGATTCACTATGAAAAGGGGAAATTAAAAAGATAAAATATATATTAAAATTCCTTAACATAAAACAAATTTGTATGTAACTTAACTTAATATGAAAAAAAATGTATGTAATTAATTTAACTTGATATGGATAAATTATTAAGATTTATATGTAATTAACATAACTTAAATATAATGTATGTAAAGGATATACAAAGAAATGTTATGTGTAGAACTAAATGGACAAAATTTTAAAAATAGTAATC
The DNA here is from genome assembly GCA_034769895.1 of Magicicada septendecula. Lineage (NCBI taxonomy): Eukaryota > Metazoa > Arthropoda > Insecta > Hemiptera > Cicadidae > Magicicada > Magicicada septendecula. The sequence continues at coordinate 377,429,176 of CM068368.1, forward strand.
TAATGTTATATGATAAGGAGAGAAAGTAACGTAAATCTTAGAAAGGGATAGTGATTGTTTAAAATGTGTGTTAACATAGCGAGTAAGCGAGGGTGTGAGAAAGTAATGTTATGTAAATTAGAAGTAAGGGTGGTAAGATGTGCATGACCGCGCAAACCCTCCAAGCGAAAGCGAGAGTGACTAGCTAAGGGGACCAGTTTTGACCATAGTGTTAAACTGTGTCACACCAAAAGTGTAACTTTCATTGAATGGTGGTGCTGTTAGAGGCATACGAAATGATTTCACAAATTATATAAAACAATTATTGAAATCATTTCGGGGGACAAATGAAACGATACTGTGTAACTGTATCATAATTTAATATGTATGCAAATACCTATAATAATTAAGCAAATATTAATGATAAATATAACCATATATGATAAATTAAAGTATTGAAATGTACGTAGTTTAAAGAGTAAAATTATAATTGAATAGTGAATCTAAAGAGGCTCGGCAGTGCGACAGACCGACGCCGGCAAAAATATGTATAATAGACCTAAAACACCCTTACATGTTGTAAACGCATAAATTGTTTTGTAGTGTAAAACTAGCAAAAAACGCCCAGATACCGTTAGGTTAACGGTACTGTGTCCTTCAACAGACAAAAGATGCCACGCCAGTAAATATGACGATTTTAGAAAGTCACGTCATTTTTTAGGGAGTGTCACGAACACCCGCGTAAAATTATCGCCCACACTTTGGGAACCAATCACCAATAGCGTCAGTAAGGAGCGCGAAAGAGATACGACACCGGACTGGATACATTCAAATATACCGGCAATATTTGAACGTAAGACCAATGAGAAATGATCAACAGAAGATGTAGTGAGGGTAGGTTTCAAAAAACTATAAAAAATAACACATGAAGCAACAACAGGGGAGTCTAAGTCAAAGTTTCACGCAAAACACGTGAAACCTGCGTCACTCGATGTGAGCAAATTAAATTACTCTAATTTTTTCTTTTATGAATTTGCTAACTGCTATAATTTTTTATTGTTCTACTAAGCTTTTCGTCATTACTGACATCTTCAGGTCTTCAACAACCAAGGTGACCTGAAGGTGTCAGTAATGACGAAAAGCTTAGTCGAACAATAAAAAATTATAGCAGTTAGCAAATTCATAAAAGAAATAGTAAGGATGGCTGCTAATTTAAACAATACGAAGAATAAATTACTCTAAGTTCAAATCAATATTCTCTCGGTTTAATAGTATCAGTCATCAAGAAGTTTTATTTAGATATGTGCGCGAAAGTACGTGTGGACAAGAAGCTATTTAAATTGTGCGCGTAATTTGCAACAAAAGTATATTATTTATTTGTGCGTGACGTATAGTAATAACACGAGCGTGTGATGTGGTTAAAGAAAGTTAATAAAGCGTGATCAGTGAAAGTGTGGTGTAATGGTTAACGCAGGAATACAATTCGTCATTCGCCTGTCAGGAATCCAGCAACAAGTAACAATATCTCACTTATAAATTACAATACAATCAATTAACATAATTGTAATATCTCAAATAAACTCATCTCATTTTAAAAAAGACCCACGATGTTCAGATACTAAACATTCAATTTATGCTAGATGACATGTTTGGGTGAATTATGATATAGTAAAGTAAGAAACAATTACTAATAATTATTGAAATGATAGGTGAATTAACTAATGGAATATACTGAATAGTATAGAAGTCGTAGCAGTTAAGAATTGATGATATATACAGTAGACTCTCGGCTATCCGACTCTCGCCTATTCGACCTCTGGCCTATCCGACCCGCTAGTAAAAAAAAAAAAAGTATTTTAGTATTTTGAGTACGGTGCATATGCAGTATTTCCAATCCAATTACTAGCGCCTTCAAACGTCATGTGAGCAATCCCGCCACGCGGGTGAAGGCGCTTACGCGTGAATCACCAGTTACCAATACAGTACGCCAATTGATTCATGTTGTGACAGGAAAGTTTCGTGTTCCTACTTGAGTGTGTAACAGGTGCATCAGTCAGTCTGTATCCAGAAGTCAGTCCGTGCGGTTCAGTCGTTCGTGGATTGTTAATTTGTTATAAAGTGTGTATAAAGTATTGTTGGTGGCTTTTATTTTTAAGTGAAATATGGGTGACAAACGAAAGAAACTGGTAGTAACTTTGGAAGAAAAACTGCAAGCAATAAAAGAATGGATTCTGGTGAGTCGGTAAACAAAATTGCACTGGAGTTAGGAGTTGGAAAAACTACTGTGGGTGATTGGCGAAAAAATCGCGCAGAGATTGAAAAATGGTGTTCTAAGCTCTGGCGTGAAAGTTAGAAAAACTATGCAAAAAGGAAAACATGTGGAAGTTGAAGAGGCTTTATATCTGTGGTATGAAAATGTGAGGGGGAAAGGATTGACTGTTTCAGGCCCCTTGCTCCAAGAAAAAGCGATTCAGTTTAAAAAACAGATCGAAGGAGACGATGGTGAGTTTACTGCCAGTGACGGGTGGCTTGATCGCTGGAAGAAACGTTTTGGTGTTTGTCAGATGACGATTAGTGGTGAAGCATTGTCTGCTAATAAGGACGCTGTCCCTGACTTTAAAAAACACTTTTTTGACCTGCTTGATAAGGAAGGTATTTCCGGAGAACAAGTGTACAATTGTGATGAGACGGGTTTGAATTACCATATGTTGCCGTCTAAAACACTAGCGTCTAAACAGGAAAAGGCCACACCAGGGTTCAAGAAGAGCAAGGACCACATTACAGTTTTAGCTTGTAGTAACGCAACCGGAAACCACAAGTTGAGACTGACCTTGATTGGAAAATCTCGCAAGCCTAGGGCTTTTAAAAATCTTAAAGATTTAAGTTCTTTGCCCCTGCATTATACCCATCAAAAAAAGGCGTGGATGAATGGAGAAATTTTCAAAAATTGGTTTGAACAGGAATTTGTGCCACAAGTTGAAAAACGTTTAGCTGAAAACAATTTCACAAGGAAAGCAATCCTAGTTTTGGATAACGCTCCTTCACATCCAGCAAATGACCAATGCTGACATAAAATGATGGAGACATAAAAGCTTTGGTCTTGCCTGCAAATGTTACATCTATATGTCAGCCAATGGATCAGGGAGTGCTCCAAGCTTTGAAAAAGAAATATCGACGTAGGCTACTAACCTATATCATCGCGACAATTGATAATACAGAAGTTGCGACGGCACTACAGTCAGTAGACATGCTTGACGTCATCAGATGGGTGTCCGAGGCATGGGATGAAATTCCATCTTTAACACTTGTGCGATCGTGGAAAATTTTGCTGGATCACAGAGCCAGTGATAAGTGGGAAGAGGTAGAACAGCAATGTGATGTGGAAAATGCAACTGATAACACTGCGCTTGTATCGCTGTTAGAAAAAGTTCCCGGATGTGAGGAAGCTTTATTGGAAGACATCACAGAATGGTTGGCAAAGGACGAAATCGAAGAAATTGCAGACGAAGATATTGTAGCGATGGTATTAAATGAACAGCCGATTGAAGAGGAACAAGGTGATGAACCCTCCGATCGTATAACCCACTCCAAAGGCCTGAAGGCGATCGAGACGGCAGTGGAATACATTGGCCAGCAAGAAGAAGCAACACCAGCAGACATCATATTGTTACGACAGTCTACTCGATCGTCGTAGGTACAGTGGAAACAAAATAAGTACAAGACAACAATTAAGTCACTAATCACACCTTTAATTGTTACAGTAAAACAGTTCGTAATTAACAACACAGTCTACAGTAAATCAAATGAAAATTGTACACACGCAATAAAATGTCCACAAATATTAAAACTCAATTTTATTACAATTATACCGTCTGATTATAAAACGCAACACTTCAATAATAACTACTTGAACGTACACAGTAACAACTCGAACCGCTCTGGAAATATATCGCACTAATACTCTCGAACTGCACTATCAAATATCTCGCATTGAACTGAAAAACTAAGGCCGCTACCCGATGTATTTATAGTCACGCTCACACACCAGAAGCTTCCAAACTGCGTCTTATCTCTCGTGAACTACGTAATTACTACGCCCTTGACACAGTCCGAGCGCCCGAGCGAAGCCCGGCACAGTCGAGAAAATTCTCGCAAAATGCGTCTAGTAGCACGTACACCACACGCTTACATCGAGATCCTTCTGGCATATTTGATAAACGCGTACATTGTTCTGTGCTGTCGTAGCAATATGTTTACGTAAGTGGAAGGATATAGCGGCGAGGAAATTAATGCGAGGAAAGAAGCAGGTCTCAATTACAGACTTTTTCAAACCTTAGACAACGTAAGTTTCACTTGTTCTTTCATTATACAGTACGTAGTTTTAGGTTATTATAATTTGATTTATATTAACAACTAATTTGGTTGAAAGCTTTCGTATAAATTAAAACTCATAGTAAAACTCATTCAACTTATTGTTAACTACACATTTTGTTTCGTCCTTCAAATAAAGGTTTTGTGAAAGATACTGTAGTTGCGAATTCTTATTTCATTTCTTTCTAATTCATTTGTTACTGTACGTCATTTATAAGGACAAACTGATATGACGTACGCATCCAAATAGCAACAAGTACATTCAACGCAATAGGGTGGCGGTCATTGACCTTACAGAGGCTGGTATGCCTACGGCTCCGGTGTATCCGACTTTTTTGCTATCCGACCCAGCCGACCGCCACATTAGGTCGGATAGTTGAGAGTCTACTGTATATATATTTGATTGATAGTGATGAATTAAATATGTTAATGGAGTAAATTTGAATATACTAAGAACTCCTATGAATGTTATTTAAATAATATAAATTCAAAAAGAAGCGTAACTAGAATTACTAATACTATTTTGGTGTTATTATTGAATAAGGTTGATATAAATGATTATGTTTCAGATGTATTAAATGATAAGAATCTAACAATACAAATATTAGTATCTGAACAATTTGTTATTATTTCATAAACAAACCTGAGATCTCCTGCTCTGGCGCCCAAGTAATAATTAATAATATAAATTTGAGTGGAGCTCTTTCAAAATAATAATTATAATTAACGCCACAAAAACGTGGAGCTTTAAGAATCCTTATAACCCCTTCTTGAGGCTACCGCCAACCATGGTCCGCCTCCAGATTGCCAAAATCCATGATCAGAGGTGGTGAGTCTGTGATCGCCCGAAAATGGGGGAGAGTCCCTTCTGTAAACATATAAAACCAAATTAAATTTCATTCATACATTGCTATTAATGACAATCACTGCTAAATTCCCTACGATGACCAATACAATTTCATATTTGTTGCATTGTGCGCCCCTATTATCTCCCTTGTCTCTCTGTTCTGTAATACGTACGCATTATTCATCTTCACTTCTATTACCTCATAAGGTCCTTCGTAAAGTAAGAAAAATTTCTTAATTTCCTTGTCCAGAGAACTTGATAAGTCGTGTCTCTTCACCAATACCAACTGTCCTATTTCATACTTCAGCCACTTACCTTTTGCATCATGTCTACGTTTACGTCGTTCACCTTTACTTAATAGATTTTCATTAGCCAACCTGATTTTAATGCTCACATCCGTTTGCTCACTCTCAGGTGGGTAGTCAAACAGCTGTTCCAAAATACTCGGGGGCATGTTCCCTTAATCAACTCATGAGGTGTATATCCTGTCGACTCGTGGGTGGTACTGTTCAGCCAATTTTCAACCGTTTTTACATATAATGGCCACTCGCTGTGTTTGGCGTGACAATAGGCTCTAAAAATCCTGCCTATCTTTCTCATGACATGCTCCGCCTGGTTGGACTGAGGATGGTAGACTGCCGTATGCTTCGGGATGATCCCTTCCCATCCAAGGGTCTGGCGCCATCTTCCACTGATGAACTGTGGCCCATGGTCCGATAAAATCACCTTTGTCTTCCCCACATTTATCATATAATCCTTTGTCACCTTTTCACTCAGCACATGACTGGTAGCTCTCTTCACACTATACAATTTTACATATTTCGAAAAAGTGTCCAACATTACAAAAGTATACATAACCCCTCCTCTACCCTTCGGCAACGGTCCATACAAATCTACCGCAACTAAATCAAATGGCTTTTGTACTTTTATAAAATTCAACTCTCCTTCAACCCTACAGTTCACTACCTTAGATTTCTGACACAAATCACAACCCCTTAACAACTTCCTAACCCGCCTCTCCATATTCTTAAAAACACAAGAATCTTTCAAAACATTAACACACTTTTTTGCCCCAAAATGACTATATCTTAAATGACAATCCCATATGATTTTATCTACTACCATCTGGCACAACTAACCTCCAATCACGCTCACCCCCATCTATTTTCTTAAATAGCAACCCTTGATATATCTGAAAATGTTGATTATACTCTGACCCAGCTAATTCCATCACTAAACTATGATTCTACCTGATTTACCATCTGCCTTTGCATGGTTTTGATGTCTTTCAATTCTTCCCCAAAAATTCTATCTTCCCTGGTTATTTGAAAAATTTCAATTTCCTTTAAATCTCTCCCCGTTTTGTTATCTAACATGTCTACCCTGGAAAGAGTGTAAGGTATTTTGTTCTCTGTTCCCTTTATGTATTCCCACGCAAAATTATATTCTTGTAATACAAGTACCCACCTGGTTAGACGGCTGTGAGCAAGCTTGCATGTGTTTAAAAGGGATAATGCCTTGTGGTCCGTGCATATGACAGTTTTGTTCCCAAGGATGTACATCCGGAACTTTCCCATGGCGAACACAATGCTCAAGAGTTCCTTCTCTGTCATGGTGTAATTCTTTTCAGCAGACAGAAGCGACCTACTGGCGAAGGTGATCGTAAGATGTTCCTTATCACCGTCCTCCTGGTACAGCTCTGCCCCTTAAGCTACATTGCTTGCATCTGTCTGTAAATAGGTTTTATTAAAATCAGGATGATCATCATAATCATATGGCTAAACTTTCTCTTAATTTCATTAAATGCGTCGCGTTCCAGTTCCCCCCATTTCCACTGCTTGTTTTTCTGGAGTACTGCACTTAGTTTCGACGTCGTGTGTGCATAATTCTTCTGGAACTTACGGTAGAAATTACAGAGTCCTAAAAAGCTCTGTAGTTGTTTGATATTTCTTGGCTCAGGGAAGCGCATAATGGAGTCAACCTTACCTGGATTTGTGGAGATTCGCTCTTGTGTGATAATGAAGCCTAAAAAATTGATCTCAGTTTGTAGAAATTTGGATTTTTCCCAATTTACGGTGAGTCCTCCTTCTTCTAATTTAGTCAATACATACTCCAAATGCTCCAAGTGTTCCTGAAAAGTTCTAGAAGCAATTAAATTATCATCCACATATACTATTAAAAAGTCTAAGTCCTTCGGTTTCAAAATTTGGTCCAAACATTTAATAAAACTCGCTACACTTGTATTTTACCCAAATGGTAAATGCTTAAACTGGTCTTCCCACATTCTCTCACTTCTTTCATTCGTCTCTCCTTCAAAACTCTCGGTATACTCTCCCTCTCTACATGAATTTACTCTCGCCTACCCATTTCTGTAATATTTTTACCCCCGATACTCTAACCTTATCTAACACCTGTTCAAAACTAACCCTGATCGACCGATCACCCCCACTGAACTTTACTATTTTCTCTTTAAAATTGATTACAGCTTTATTTCTTTGTAGAAAGTCGTTACCTAAAATTATATCTAGACTTAGTCCCTTTACAACTAAAAATGCATTCTCAAATTCCGCATTATTAATAAGGAAATTTAACTGTATTTGTTTGGTTACTCTTTTACTACGTACTCCGGTGACTCCCACTATGTAATCCCTGCTACTGGTAATATTGGAATATTTTTATTTGTCTCCCTTAATTCTCCCAAAACATTTTCAGCAATTACCGAAATCTCACTGCCCGTATCTATAAGTGTTTTATAATCCTTACCTGCTATTGTTACCTTTACTTCCGTTAATCCGGTTCTCATTCCGATTGTTTCCTGATTCTCCTTCTCCAATAAATCCATCACGATGTCTGTTTTCTGACATTGCTCTGAAAATCCTCATTTGGTTGGACCTCATTTGCTTCCCTGGACAGTGGTCTGTAGCCCAGTCAAAATAGGTTTTTAGCTAAAAATAATTTCAACAGTTTTGAAACTTGGCACACTTACTTAGAGGTGTCTAGTGATGAATGACACAAAAGTCCTGATAAATCGGAAGTGAGCTCTAGCGGCAGTGACGTGAAACATGTCACTTTTTTCGGTTTTTCCTTTTTATCTTGGAAAGTGTTGGTCCTGGCAAAAATATAGTCGTGTACAAAAATAACACTTATGAAACTTGCTACAAAATTGATCTTACAAATTTTTTTCCTATCTGTAATAGTTTTCTTGTAAAAGCGCGTCGAATTTCAGGCAAATGTTTTGCCCGCGGCGGGCCATCGCCACGCTAAAATAGTTCAAGCGCATCGTTCACAAATTATTCAATCTCCAATAACTTTTGTTGTAACGCAAATATTTACATGGAACAAGTCTCAAATTAAAGAGCAAAGCCTACAGTTTTTGATTTAGTATATTAATGTTCATATAATTTGTTATTGTTAATTATAATAATACATATAATTATATAAATTTACTAAAATGAACAAAAAACCTTAAATGCAAATATTTATAATAATACTTAATAAAATATTGTTATATTGTAATAATTTGATAAGAACACCTTGTAGTATAAGATCATATTTTTAAAAAAATTTTCAAAGCAACCATTAAAAAAAATGTTACTTTAATTATCCAGAAATTTATGCACTTATATAAAATTGTTTAAAAGTTAAAACTTAAAACACGTGTATCTCGGCTAATTTTCAAGATATCAGTATCAAAGAAAAATCGATTTAAAGCTTATTTAATGTACTTTAAGGATGTAAAAATTATTTTTTATTAATACATCATAGTTTTATTACACTTATTTATTTGTAAAGCGGGCCCCAAAAGTTGCCTTTTTTAAATATTTTATTAATAACTTTTTCATTCATTAGTTTTATAAGTTTAAATTTTAGGATTAACTATTAAAGACTGTATACTATCGACATATAGTAACATCAGGTGTCGCTGGGTAGGCTTCATCTGGAAGCAGTAAATCCAAATCTTCTTGGTCTTCTTCCTCATCAATTATGATCTGTGTGGCATTCAAGCATTCGCCATGGCAAGAATGGCAGATGTTCGTACACCATAGTGCAGCTTTTCTACTCCCACACCTGGGTCCACATCCAGTTTTGCATTTACAAAAAATGAGATTTAAGATCTCGTCAGGTGCGAACAGGTCTTCGGTTGTGACGGGAATGAGCCGATTATTTTCCTGCTTCCACCCCCAGCTTTCAGGTGATAATCGGTTTCCCATCCAAAATTGTACTTTGTGGTATACTCGATAGGAATGTTGTTTTGCTGCTCCTTCCGTTGGCGGTAGTGCAGCAATGTCCGGTTTGACATTAGACACTGCTTGCGTGAACAAGTGATACCGATACAAGTTGAGGGATGTCTGTTTAGCAGACGCTCCGTACAATTTTAGAAACATTCTGTTCCCTGCCTCTGCTACAGCCTCATGAGAAGAGCTTGGACTGTTGAAAACATCAGCAATACCTTGCAACTCGGCAGGATGTTTTCTGAACAAATAGACAGACTTGATTTTACCTTTCCTGTATGATGCCGAAGTGGTGTCACCTCCACTAAATGCATGCAAGAAGAGAATGCTATTTGTCAGCCCCTCACTTTGCAAATCGTTGCTTGAATAAACTTTTCTTTCAACGTTGCCATGGCTTGGCTTGATTATCAGTATTTGTCGTTTGGGCGGGGTTTAAGCCATAAGTAGAACCATGAGATCAACATCTTCACCGATTATTGCAACGTTGGCATTTTCCTCAGATTTTTCTATAGCAGTTTTAATAATTAATGTATCACCATCGTCAGATGCTTCTCTAACTTCTATTCCCTGGTTTCTAAGTGCCACTGAAAGAAAGGAAATAAGCCTTGACTTATTCTTTTCGTTGGAAAGAAAATCCACCTGTTTGACGGTGATCACTGTTCCCTCATCAAAATGTATGTCCACCGACTTCTGGTTGTATCTTCGGCTTTGTTCAGCTCTCTTAGTACTGCACTCGGTGGAGGAGTAACCGTCAAACACCACAGTACAACTTTTGCCGAAGTAATGCTTGAGAAGGTAGTTGATGTAGCAGTGGCAAATTGTTGAAATTTTTGAATCTTTGGGCCACAATACCTTGTGCAGCAAGAAGCCACCATCCACACCAATATCGAAGTCGGGGAAGTTAATTTCTGCAGTTGACACTTCAAACACACCATACAGGGCTGATTTTTTAGTTTTCCGCATCCCAGTTTCGTCAAACAACGATAATGGAAAGGGAGCGAACTCATAATTCATGTATGTCTTTAGGTCTTCATCGCTGTGCTTGCTGATGCTTATCCTTTGGAATATCATCAAAGGGTCGATCACCACAGTTTTACCGCGAACTTTAACAGAATTCGACATACTTGCCAAAGGGAGAGCTCGATGTTTTTTTGACAATTTGACGTGTGAAAAACGCTGTCCCACTACTTTGTTCATTGCTTGCATTCCTATTGAATAAGCATTGAAGCAAGTGACTTTAGCATCACCTACGACTCCACTCGCTAATAATGTGATGCCCATCCAAGACTTTTTCTTTACAATTTTTATTCAAATATTGCGCAAATTATAAATAGATAATTACTTACAAGATAATTTCCATGAACTAAAAAGAGAATATCTCTGGACATTTATTTATTTATGTGTGTGAAAAATCGTTGTTATGGTTTAGTCACATGTATTAATAAAAACATAACCTCTTAAGGCTTATTAATACAGGTGATTAAAACTATTAAATTTGTACTAAAATATACCTTTATACTGATTAAATAATATAACACACGTTTAAATAATACTTACAAAATGGTCTTCGAAATGAAAATAATTTTGAAAAACTGATTCACCACGAAATGAAAAACTTATTCACCACGTGTTTTACTCTATTTTCGTTTGTATAGCACCAATGCTCGACTACAGCTCGACTACTGGAGACTCGACGCATGCGCGCTGCCGCCCATTTAGTTGCGCGACTCGGCCGCAGCCGGCAGATGTTCGAGGTCAAGCAGCGTTATACTTACATTTCAAATCCATTGTATACAAAATGTATACACCCAGGTATAAAAGTATTGCTATACCTCGATAGTAGCCTATAAAGTCTATAATAGTTAATCCTAAAATTTAAACTTATAAAACTAATGCATGAAAAAGTTATTAATAAAATATTTAAAAAAGGCAACTTTTGGGGCCCGCTTTACAAATAAATAAGTGTAATAAAACTATGATGTATTAATAAAAAATAATTTTACATCCTTAAAGTACATTAAATAAGCTTTAAATCGAATTTTCTTTTATACTGATATCTTGAAAATTAGCCGAGATACACGCGTTTTAAGTTTTAACTTTTAAACAATTTTATAAGTGCATAAATTTCTGGATAATTAAAGTAACATTTTTTTTAATGGTTGCTTTGAAATTTTTTTTAAAAATATGATCTTATACTACAAGGTGTTCTTATCAAATTATTACAATATAACAATATTTTATTAAGTATTATTATAAATATTTGCATTTAAGGTTTTTTGTTCATTTTAGTAAATTTATATAATTATATGTATTATTATAATTAACAATAACAAATTATATGAACATTAATATACTAAATCAAAAACTGTAGGCTTTGCTCTTTAATTTGAGACTTGTTCCATGTAAATATTTGCGTTACAACAAAAGTTATTGGAGATTGAATAATTTGTGAACGATGCGCTTGAACTATTTTAGCGTGGCGATGGCCCGCCGCGGGCAAAACATTTGCCTGAAATTCGACGCGCTTTTACAAGAAAACTATTACAGATAGGAAAAAAATTTGTAAGATCAATTTTGTAGCAAGTTTCATAAGTGTTATTTTTGTACACGACTATATTTTTTGCCAGGACCAACACTTTCCGAGATAAAAAAGAAAAACCGAAAAAAGTGACATGTTTCACGTCACTGCCGCTAGAGCTCACTTCCGATTTATCAGGACTTTTGTGTCATTCATCACTAGACACCTCTAAGTAAGTGTGCCAAGTTTCAAAACTGTTGAAATTATTTTTAGCTAAAAACCTATTTTGACTGGGCTACAGACCACTGTCCAGGGAAGCGAATGAGGTCCAACCAAATGAGGATTTTCAGAGCAATGTCATCAAAACAGACATCGTGATGGATTTATTGGAGAAGGAAAATCAGGAAACAATCGGAATGAGAACCGGATTAACGGAAGTAAAGGTAACAATAGCAGGTAAGGATTATAAAACACTTATAGATACGGGCAGTGAGATAATTAAAGTAACTTTTTTTTTTAATGGTTGCTTGGAAAAATTTTTTAAAAATATGATCTTATACTACAAGGTGTTCTTATCAAATTATTACAATATAACAATATTTTATTAAGTATTATTATAAATATTTGCATTTAAGGTTTTTTGTTCATTTTAGTAAATTTATATATATGTATTATTATAATTAACAATAACAAATTATATGAACATTAATATACTAAATCAAAAACTGTAGGCTTTGCTCTTTAATTTGAGACTTGTTCCATGTAAATATTTGCGTTACAACAAAAGTTATTGGAGATTGAATAATTTGTGAACGATGCGCTTGAACTATTTTAGCGTGGCGATGGCCCGCCGCGGGCGAAACATTTGCCTGAGATTCGACACGATTTTACGAGAAAACTATTACAAATACAAAAAAAATTTATAAGATCGATTTTGTAGAAAATTTCATAAGTGTTATTTTTATATACGACTATATTTTTGCCAGGACCAACACTTTCCGAGATAAAAAGGAAAAACCGAAAAAAGTGACATGTTTCATGTCACTGCCGCTAGAGCTCACTTCCGATTCATCAGGACTTTTGTGTCATTCATCTAGGTACCTCTAAGTAAGCGTGCCAAGTTTCAAAACTGTTGGAATTATTTTTAGCTAAGGTCCTTTTTTGCCCTTCGTTGACTGGACTACTGGTCCTCTCTACCACTGTCGGCTCTAGTTTTCTGCTCGGTTGGCATGAGTACTGGTCGCAGGTCCATGATGACTCCTTGGCGGCCCATGGTTATTCCCAGATGTCCCCCTATTACTTGGTGTTCCTCTTGGCTGCTGGACATGCTGAGTTGGTCCCCCTCTCCTTGTTGGATTATCTCTTGTTTGGCTGCACCTGTAACATTTCTGCCTATTCGCATAATTTTCGAATCTACATCTAGAACATACCCAGCCCTCGTTATTATTTGGACTATTTATTCGCGTTCCTCCATATCCGCTGGGGTTAACCCTGGTTAGGTTATTCTGTTCATAATTATTATTATGCGGTGGTTGGTGGCGCCTACCCACTTCTCTATCTCGAATACTGTGTAAAACGTCCAATACCCTCTCCAATTCATTCATGTCGTTTATCTCTTTCGTCATCAAGGTTATTTGGACCTCACGTGGCAGATGTTTACTCACGTGTCTCACGAATGATTTGAACGGTAGCGGCGGCTCTAAATATTTCGCCTCATTATACAATCTGGTTACATATACGGTTATATTATTATTTTGACTACCTCCAAAGTTACCTGATCCCATTATACGGCTACGTAAAAATTCTTGATCATCTTCCGCCCAATATTTCCCTTTAAACGCCCTCTCAAACTCTTCATAACATCCCCACTCTACGTGGTGCCCTTCGGCCCATATTGTGGAACTACCTTTGAAATATTTTACAATTTTCAGCAATTGCACGTCCCAATTACTGCTACTAAAACGATTATATTCTCTAGCTTGATTTAGAAATCGCATCAGGTGTACCGCCCTGTTCTCGCAACTAAACGCTTCTAATTCAACTTCATTGTGTAAATTGCGGGTGATTAATATCATTTTTGTTACCCCTGTTAATTTTTTATTAATTTCCCCCCGCAATTCATCTTTCACACAGCTTAAACTGCCTTCAATTAAAGTACATTTATTATATATGTCACTATTAGTTTGAATATTACAATCATTTATTTGTTTAATTTTCTTTCGTATAGTACTTATTTCATTACTAGTATTAATTTTATGCTCTGAGATAGCTTTATCAATTGTTTCTATATTCTTTGTCATGTTAGTTACACTAGATTCACATTTATCTATTTGATTTTTCAAAATCTCTGTCTTAATGTCTATTTGCTTATCAATCTCAATTTTGGTTTTAACTTCTATTTGTTTGTCAACTGCATTTATACATTTATTTTCTATTTCTTTACTCTGCATTACAATTTGACTTTGAACTGTCTCAACTATTGTTTCATCTACTTTACTTATTTTGTTTTCTAAACTGTCTATTTGTGTATCATACTTCTCACCGACTGATTCTATTATCTGTTCTTTCATATTATCACAACGTGCATTCGTTTCATGAATGTGCTGGTTAATACTAAATTTTTGTTGTTTTATTTCATTTCTTATTTTGTTAATTTGGTCATTCATTTTAGCGTTCACTTCATCAAATCTAGCATTAAAACTACTCTTTTGTTCCTCAAATTTATCATTGAAATTACTATTTATTTTATTAATTTCGCTTTTTTGTTCATCAAACTTCTCATCAAATTTATTTAACAGTAACTGCATCATGGCAGTTGTCTCATCTGTTTTCTTTTCAGACCGAGTTGAGATGGGTGTTACTTGGATTTTATTTAATTCGACTGATTCGGTGACACTAGACTCACCGATCTGGCTAACTGGGGTTGAGTGAACGCCCATCTCACTTATAAATATTTCGTCAGTTATGCTGACTTCTACGTTCTTATCGTCATTAGTATTCATTTTGCTTATTATAATACACGTATGTAAATAATACTATAACCTAACCCTATCTTTGTACGTCTACTTCTAAGTACCTCAACATTTTTTATGTTACTTCAAATGACCGTTCTGCTCTTCCCAGTAGGCCTACTCCGCATAAAATTAAAATTTTATGTCGAGTCCCTGTTCCGGGCGCCACTGTAATATACTCTCATTATTACACTTTATTTTAATATCTGTTTACTTGCTTTCATCCATTGTCCGGATGCCATCTTTATTGATACCAACGGGCCAGTTTCGTTGTATTAAAAAATAAAATTTATATTTGTTTCCCCCAAAATCACTGTATGGACAGAACTGTACCGTTACAAATTATCTGTTCCTTCGTTTCTGAATTCTCTTATTTCCTGTAGCTTACTATTCCATAGGTCGTCATTGGTCATTTTATAGATTATCCTTTCGCATTGTGTGTCATTCCTTAAATAATTTACTTCCCTGAGTTGGTGGTGGGCATGGCTAGGAGAGGCACCATCGCTTCCTATTAACTCCGCCGTCCATACTGCACCTTCTGAGTACAAGGACACCTTCAGATCAATAATGGCTGAGTATTTACTCAGTACATCACATCCTATTAATAATTCAAATGGTAAGCCGATTGCAACTAGACATATTATGTTAATGACAACACTATTGCTGTTTAATTCTAATGACACTTGCTTCCTTACTGTTTTATTTTGACGCCCAGTGGCACCTATTAGGATAATATTATTGACAGGTAATGTTGGTATTATTTGTTTGCTTTGCTTTTGTATTTTCTCTAATTCAGTGTCGTTAACTAGTGACACATTGGCACCGGTATCTATCATTATTTGTGTTGGAATTCCTTCGATTTCTGTGGTTATATATAGAATTTCATTATTATGGTTGATTATACTTGTCACCTTTTCCTCTAGTAGTTCTTCGCGAAGATTTTTTAAATAGTGGTTGTATATTATGGTGAGTTTTTGGCCATTAGTCCCTAAAGTCTGTCTATGTCTATACCCAGTAGATAGGAGCAGTGATGGGTCGCGAGGATTTTTCACTGCCTCCTCCCGTTTAAATTAGCGCTATCATTGTTGTTATCCGGGTTATGCCGGTTGATTCACCTGGAATGCTGGGCTGGTCCCTGGTTGTTCATTGTCCATGTTGTTAAACGGTTCACTTATCCTCTGTCCTCCTGGCTTCGACTTCTTCTTGCCCTGTTGTCATGATGATTCATGCCCGCGATATTTCCCCTTTGATTATAGTGGTTGTCAAAGCTATTCCTTCATGGTTGTTGATATCTTCTGGAATCAACCTCTTCTGCACTAATGTAATTGATCCTAGGCCTGTATGGGCGATTATTAGTATTGTTATTTTGGTTTGTACGATAAGCATTATTTTCCTGATTGGTTCTTAAATTGTGGTAATTCTGATTGTTTCTATAATTGCTATAATTATGGTTCATTCTATTATTATTATAATTATAATTTTGATTTGCCCTGTTATTGTTATAGGAATTTATTGGGTTACGGTTGAGGTTCATTTGATGATTACTATTGGGGATATTACTTGGATTGTTATTACGATCATTACTATTAAAATTATAATTACTTCTATTATTATTATAGTTATTATTCATTTCATGGTTGTTATTTCCCGAATTGTACTGATCGGTTCGTTCCTGCTTCGTCGGTAGTAAATTTCGTGTTCATAATTTTCTAAAAGGTCAGCCATTGCATGTATGGTTTTAATTTGGCTTCCTAGACGGGCTCTGGCAATTCCTCCATCGTAGTGGTACGCCATTTTAGTTACAAGGCATTCCTCAGGTATTTTCGGCTCCAGGTGTCTAGCCAAACACACCTTTCCTAAGAAGTAAGTGGTTGGAGAGGTACCTCTATTCACGTCATATCTACCATGACAGATGTTGTCCCTGATAATGTTTTGTGTAGATTCTGACCAATATTTCTCTTTAAATATTTTTTTGAATTGTGTATGTTCAATAAGGTCATTCCATGTCGCTGTCCACCAGTTGTCTGTTATCTCTCTAAAATACTCGTCTAACATCTCTCGAATCGAGTTCGATATTGTTATTCGGTGTTTATTAAAATGTTCATCTATTCTTGCAAGGAATTCCATGGGATTTCTCCAGTAGTTTTTGAAGTTAATTCTTTCTATGTTTTCATTCGTGGAGATATGAGCAATATTATTTGGTCTGGCTCTCATCATTTCAATTTCTTCTTGGTTTTGGCGGACTTGACCTGTTAGATTAGTCACCGTAGCGTTAATGCTATCACACCTTTCTCCGCTTTGTTTCTGTAATTTTCCCAAGTTTTCTTGTTCCTTCTGTATCCCTTCCATTAGAACACGATTATCTTCTTGACCCGGTCTATTCTGGCAATTAATGCTACTCTATTTTGTGTAATGGTTTCGTTAGCTTTTCCCAACCTCTCATTCGTGTCAGCTATATCTTGTTTCCTTTCTCCATTATTTTTGTCCATCCGCTGGCTCATCGTTTCGTTGACGTTCTCAATCTTCTCATGAATTTGCTTTAATTTTTCATTATTTTCTTCAAATTTTTTGTTCATATCTTCCCTTTGTCCGTTAATAGTTTCTCTCAATTCATGGTTTTGGTTATTGATGGTTTGTCTCATATCTCCATGAATGGTTTCGATTTTTTTGTTTATTTGCTTTACCCAACTTTCTTTAATCCTATCTATTTTCTCATTGGTTTGTGTATTGCTTTCTTTAATGCTGTCTATTTTGTCATTCATTAGTTTATTATTCTCTTCAAATTTGTCACTAATTTGTTTTAAGTTCTCCTTCATTTGTCTATTGTTTTCATCAGTATTCCTGTTAATACTGTCTATTTTTTCGTTTGTACTGTACATCCTCTCATTCATTTGTTTTATTAAATTTTCCCTCAAATTCTCTTTTGTACCTCTGAGTTTCGTTAATCTCTTCCTTCATACCGTCTATTTTCTCATTTGTTTGTTTGTTATCTTCCTTGGTGCTATCAATTTTTTCATTTGTTTGTTTGTTTTGTTCCTCCATTTGTTTTAATAAGTTTTGACTCAAAATTTCATTTTGTTTCTTTGAGTTTTCAGTGATTTCTTCCTTCTGTTTCTTAAAATTGTCATTCGTTTCTTCCTTATTTCTGTCCAATTTTTCCTCCACTCGTTTACTACTTCCTTCATCTGTTTAAAATTTTCATTAATTTTTTGTTTAAAATTTTCATTAATTTTTTTATTATCTTCTTTGATACCGTCAATTTTTTCATTTGTTTATTTTGTTCATTCGTCTGTTTAAAATCCTCCTTCATACTATTCAGTATTTCCATTAATTTCAGTAGATTCGGGTCTCCTCTAGCTTCCTCCCTTACTACCGTTTCCACATCCTCAACCGTTGTTACTTCTTTTTCTTCCATCCTGACTTCTTTCTCGGCCTCCTTCGTCCGTTTCCTTGATGTCGCCCTCCTTTGCATCTTTATTACTTTTCAGAACCTATAGCAGTCGCCAGCTAAAAATTAGGAAATTAATTCACTTATTTTTATTTCTTCACCTATTATTTCCCTAATTTAAGCCTCACTAGTTGGTGCGCCAATTTATTACGAAACGTGTACCTTCGTATTAAGAGTGTTAATATGTAATAAAAACTGGGTTGTTGAATAAATACTTTTTCTCTATGTTGTAAAGAAACTAGTTACTCGTTATCAATAAGATTTATTTTAGGTTTCGGGTTTTGACCAAGCTCCACGTTGGTATGCGCCAATTTGTATAGAATTAGTTAATAAGTGAGTCCTTCTTAATTCAGCACCACGTTGTGAGCGTCAATTTGTAACAATTTAACTAAGTTACGGGTTTTTAATCAATGTATCATTAATGAATATATCTTTCTGTTGTGACCGATGACACCTCCTGAAAATATATTATTAGACAAATATAATTATAATAATGTTCTTTTAACTTATAATCGTACTACGACATAGGTTTAGCTTAGTATTCAGTAGTTGGGTAATATTAACGACATATATAGTGTATTAACTGAATGTAATGAATATTCTTGTCAACCCTAGTCACTCGACGTTAGGAAATTCTATTCAAACTTTGCACTGAAAACACGCTAGTTCAGCGATCTCCCGTTCCACCAGCTGTAAGCACTTGGCGCTGTTATTTGCAATAATCGTGTTTCTAGGTTAGCTGTTCATCGGGTTTAAATCAACCTTTTATTGTAAATTATTCCACCCACTACATATAGTATCTATTCTGCAATAACTTCAAACATTATCTCATACAATAAAGATCCTTTATTAAATTTATCTATTAATTCACAGTCCCCGTTATCTCCAAAATAATAATATAATCAAATCGATCACACAAAAAATATATCGATTGTAAATTAGTCAAATTCCATAGACTTATACAAATGAAAAATAATAATAAATAGTTCTTATCCCAGGGTTCGTAAGGTTCTTGGAACCATTAGTAAGGCCAGGTAAAATGCATAATTAAGGTTACTCAAGTATTACAAAACAAAATTATTAACTATAAATATATTGAATTTAAAATAGGTTGTTTTTTTACCAAGTCGACGAAAACTCCGACTGGCTGTGGACGTCTGTAAACAGTTGACAAGACTCAGCTTAACTCATCTTCATCCAGTAAAAGTGTTCTGGCCCTTAATAAAATTGATTGTGGAGTGTACTGGGAAGCTCTCAGGAATTCTTCAGGCCGCTGTTCTTCTACTATGATCTTGCTAGTTGTCGGTTTTGGCAAAATGAAAATAGGATCCCAGCTTCTTCTGCAAGTGAAGGTTAACTATGCCAAACGAGGTCTTCTTGTCCTTTCAATAATTCCGTTAGTTTCGTACTCTAATTCTCTTAACTGATCTTCTGGTTATAGTGGAAATCGTTTTAATACCGAATCCAGCGGAATTATTCTGGTGAATGAGGTGAGAGGTTTCAACTCTTTTTAAATGTATTCAGTTAAATTTGGAAGTCTATTTAGTTTTATTACTCATCAGTATTATGATGTAAATAGGTTTCAAAGAGGGTTTTTTAATTTTGATTTATATTTTCTTCAAAATTTCTTATTCATTTTTTTTTTTAAATGCATCTGCCCATCTCAACTTAATAGCTTGTAACAATCAGAACGAATGATTCAATATAAACAACTCATGTCCATTTCAGTTGCCTTAACAACCACTTTTTTCTGTCATTGGGTGAAATTAGATATCCTAGAGCCAGAATTATAGAATATTACTACTCTTTTTCAATAAAATACTCCATGCTTGGAATAATATTAAATTACCTAAAATTCTCACCTAACCTTCCTTCTTAAACAGTAAATGTTTTACCATAGTTTCATTGGACTGGACTTCTTAAAAAGATATTAATTTCCTTTCACAAATATGAAATTTAGGCCTATAGGTTTTCTTAAACTGTTATAACATTATTTGGTTTTTTAACTTAATTTTCTTTTACCTGACCTACTGTACAATTAATTATTGGTTAATGGTTAATTGCATTGATTTTAATTTCCTGGTGTTTACTTTATTACATTAATTAACTGGTCCTGGAACCCTTCATTAGTTTACAATATAATTATTAGAACTACTTGTCAAACATTGAACACTGATTGCCCTCCTGGCCAAGTTTACAAACATTAATTAAAACAACAGCATTATTCAAATTTAGACAATACTTAAAACTTAGTATAATGCCTAACACAGGTAACTATACTTGATTGTCTAAAGACAAATTTAACATAAATACAAACATAATCATTGATGAAGTATTCCTTATCTATTAAACAACATCAGTTCATTCTTACCATACTCAAAACATAACATACATATTCTGTGAACATTAACATGTTACAGTATAAAAACAAGCATAATTTATTGTATTTAACTATTAATTGGTATGGTTTTTTTTTTATATTCAACATTAATTATTGCCTCTTTTGACTTGAGGTACTTCTCAGATGCATTAACTACTGAGCAACCTTAATTCAGGGTATGGTCCTTGACCATGTTTCATTCAATTTTTTATGTAACGTTGGGGGACCTCAACTCTGTTACGTTACAATGTGTATATGTTTTTGTCAGTTGATACTCATGGTTGCGTGTTTATTCCTCGTATATATGTTAATTCTATTTAATTATAATTTTATTTTATGGATGAATCTTCTTTACCGTTAATTCTAGAATTAACTGAAAAGAATTCTTCAGTTTGTCTGCTTCAAATGTTTGAATATAGCAGTTGTATTGTCCCAAAACAATTTCTTAATGAATACGTCCGATTTCCATCTCAAACGTATTCGTTGAGGTTAATTTCAGTTTCATAATTTTGTTATTTTACAACTCGCAGACGTCTTCTTGATCTTCGTGCGTATAGAGTGAATCCTATTTATACTTTACCTTCAAGAAATAAAACACATGGAAATGACATTGGTAATAATAATGTTTAATCTTTAAAATTTGTATTCAGTTTTAGTAAAAAATTGTTATTTCGATGTTAACGTTAGCAATGATTGATTCTTATCTCAGGGTCATATGTCAAATGAATTAAGTATATAAAAGTGAAGTTCTTTTGGCTGCTATGCAAGGTTCAATTAATTAATAAAAACCAAATAAAGAGTACATTACAATGGAAATAGATTAATACTTATTATCTAACATAATATTATAAATAGCTATTAATGTTTGAACAGTATGGCCTGTAATATTTCATTTCGTTATGTGCGCAAGGCATGCTGGTTGGTTAGTGACGTCATTATCATGGCCGATGAGTGACCAGCTGTAGTTAGGGTAAATTAGTTCCCAATGTATATTAATAAAATATTGTCACTTCGTGTTCACTATTTCTTATAGTCTATTCTTTTTTCTTTTATAAAATGTTTTATCAGTTACTAATGTGGTGTGAGTTGTTGGTGTTGCTGGTGATTATTCGTATTTGGATTACAAGAATTGGTTGGTTAAATTTTGTAGAATACATACAGTTCTTTAGTTAATTTTAATTTAGGCTTCCTTCTTGTTCATCTCTTTATATTTTCATTAACTTCACTGGTAGTCGTTCATGTTGGGTTAGATGACTTATTGTAATTACTTCATGATTTTTCTTTTTTGGTAATTCATCCTTCTGAGTTTGGTTCCTTTTTTGAAAATTTTTTACATAATTTTTTTATCAGCACTCCTCAACCGTATTCTATCGTGGTTAACAATCAAGTGTCCCAATTTCTTCTTTTTTTCACAGAAGCTAACCAAAATTTCTTGGATTCTTATTGGCCCACTATGCAAAGTTCAAGTGTTACATTACCATGATCATTAAAATACATTACATTTTATATTTTGCCTTCAAATTACCTTTTTATCATAACACAATAATATTTAATACAATTTATATGTGGTTATTCCAAATAAAATTATAAATAATATATATAATACTTTCACTTATGAACTTACTGTTGTCACTTCCCAAACGTTTCAAGATGTTGTTTCTCTTCTTCAGTGGGTTGAGTACTAACTGTCGATTACAGAATAACCGTTACGGAATGGAGTGTGTGGTGGGGGTTGATGGTGGGAAGGGATTGGCGCTGAGGTTCGAATTATGTGTGTGGATCAGTGTGTCAAATAGTGTATGTGATTTGTAATGTATCTGTTCATTTAATATGTTGTTTGGTTGTAGTGTGTGATATCTGTATATTTCAAATTGTTCAGCTGTGTTTAGTTTTCTACTTTTTGGTAAGTAGTGTAATATTTCCATGTTGTGTTCTATGTTTGTGTAGCTGTGGTTTTCGTTATGTAAATGTGTGTGTGTGTGTGTGTGTGTGTGCAAAATTATAAATCATTTGCTACCAAACATGGCTTGGTTTGGTCATGTAAAAACTAGTATCTTGTGGATTTTACATTTATCTTACTGAACAATTTAGAATGATGGACGACAGTTGACTATGACCCTTTGATACAATATTAATTTAACTTGATCTGCTAGTAACAAGAACTTTTTTTAATATAACACAAAACTCTTAACTATACTCCTTATCTTAATAATTATAATTTCCTACATTTAACTGGTTACACACTGCTAAACAATTGTCTGTATGTTATTTTCTAAATCACTAGTATCAAATTCTGCTTGAACATAACTTCTTAAGACTAAATAACACCCCACTTTTTAACTATAGTCTGTGTGATTATTATTATGTCACCTTTTATATGTTTGTTCTCACTTTTCTCACTATAGGGTTTTGTGCCCTTTTGTCACCTTATTTTACTAAAAGAAAGATTTTTATTGGCCTATTTAGTTCTATAGGTAATACACATTTTATGTTATGAAGTGGCTGTACTCTTTATTATTTTGGGTTATTGTTTCTTTACTTGATGCTCGTTTACAGCTTTACTTTTTTACTGATTTACTACCCTATGTAACTGGGTAATGTCTGGTTATTATTGGTTAGTCATAGTCATGTCAATGTTTGGTGTTGTTGAGTTAATTTTGTCCATTCATTATCTTTAATTTTGGGGTTTTCGGTTTATTAGCTGGTGATCATGATGCTTGGTTCTATTCCTGAATGAGTTTTCACAGTTTATTATTTATAATTAGTCATACTGTTTTCTGTTTCGTTACAATATTAGATTTAGTTTTAGGTTTTATTTTATTAAAAATTATATTATCTGTATTATAAGATATTTTTCAATTAGTATCTTTAAGTATTTTATTTAGCTTTAGAGTTATACTTTCGTAATAAGTGAAAGTTGTATATTCTATATTATTATTAATAGGTGAATTTTTAAATGTAGTGTTCTTGGGAATTTTATTAGTGATTTTATGTTTAATTTTATTTTCTAATTTATTAATAGTTTTCATTTTGTATCCATTTTTAACTGCTATTTGTTGGATAATATTTCTTTGTTTGTTATTTAATGGGATCCAAAGCATTCGGTAAATCATGGAATTAAATGCTGCAATTTTTTGTTGGGGAGGATGGTTAGAATTATTTGGTATTACTAAATCAGTTTGAGAAGGTTTCCTGTATAATGAGTATTCAAAATTTGTTTCATTTTTCATTGTTGTTGTCTAAATAATTTAATTTATTATTAGATTCTTCTTCTAATGTGAATTTTATTTTGGAATGTAAATTATTTATTGAGTTGAATATTTTATTTATGTTTATACCATTGTTTTGGGAAATGTACAGAGTATCATCAACGTATCTAAAGTAACATCCTAATGGGTCGTTTAATTTTATTATATTTATTATTTGTTCATCGAGTTTTTGTAGGAAGATTTCTGATATGATAGCGGAGGTTGGTGCTCCCATAGCAAGGCCATCTGTTTGATAGTACAGTTTGTTGTTTTATTGAAAATAATTTCGATTTAAAATTATTTTTAAAGTATTAGTTAACTGTTTAATGTATGTGTCACTTTCGTTATTTGTTTTCAGTTTATTTATTATAATATTTAAAGTTTCGTCAATGGGAATATTTGTATACATGTTTGATATGTCGAATATCAAACTTATATAAATATATTATAACAATCATAATAGTGCAGAGGTGTGGAGTTGACTTGTAAAGTCCCACGTTGCAGGCGTCAATCTATAACAAACTGAATACTTACGGGTGTATCTTACGAACTGCGGATAACGAAATAAGTTACCCTTCAAAACTTGGTTGTACTCGTTAATCGGTTCGTAAATGTCCTTATGTTGTGACTATTAATTATATTAGTTATTTTGTTGTCGTTTCCTGTGTTGTCATTCAGTATTCGTTGATTAGCAACGATTGTATAGGAACGAGAATTTAGTGTGTCACCGTCCGTTTGAAATCGGCGTGTGAATAATATTTGTTTAGTAATGGTCAAATAGATCGTGTAAGCAGCCCACTGGATCTACTTTCGTGTCTGGATGTCCTTGCGCCTTCCTCAAATTTTCTCTTCTGGTTCCTGTAATTAATAGTCTTTATAATTACTTTATTGGAATAAAATAGGACTGGTACGATTGACAAATTATATCTTTTATTCGTAATTTCTTTGGAACATTGGTCAAATTACCGTTTCATTATTCGAGGATTTACAATTGGATGAGTTCATCCGCCGTAACAAATAGTCCGTAATAACAAAGACAATTCACAATATATATATTTTATGTTTCTCAGGTAATGGGTACTTGGAGTTGCTAGGAAAGATAGGAAATATGCTTCTACTTAAAAATACAATGCATTAAAAAATATATTTACTTCTTATTGACTAATAAAATGTATATAATAATGTTTTCCAAAGTTGTTCGCTTACAGTTTGCAACAGTGCCTTCAGTAACACCACATGGCGGACCATTGAGTTCTCACCTCAGAAAAATACGTTCTTTAAATTAGAATTAAAGTGTTTTAAATAAAGTCTTAGTTATAGTACACTCTCTCGGTCTTAGTTAGTAGCTGGAACAGCTATGTTTTTTAGTGGAAATTGTGTTGTGATGTTATGTAGTATTCTGCTGGAATTAACCAAAATTTCTCACCGTTGCTGTGTATATACGGGATGGACACTTCTGAGTTGGGTATCTATTTTCTCAGATTCTCGTTAGTGTGTTGGTTTATCTTGGTTCTGGTGTCGTGTCATGTGTTGTCGATCTTTTCGGTATTACTTTTATCGGAATCGCCTCTCCTGGAGTAAGTTTTCACTCTTTTAATATTAATTTTTTTACTGCCAGCAATATGCTGTTGAAGTTTTCAGTTTTATATCTAACAATCAAACTGTCTCTCTAAAAATATTTAAATCTCGTTGGTGACCTCGCTTTTGGTGTTTTTGATTGGTCTAGAGCCTTGACCCCACGTCACGTGACTAAGTTATTTTTGAAAATTGGCGTTTTTAATTTTGTCACCTCAGATTACGTTTTATTTATTTTGATTTACATTTATTTTTAATTAGTACCATTTTATTGTTCATTAAAATTAAATAGTTTTGATACTAATCTCGCCCCATTTTGGCCTCTTATCTACTGTTTTGGCAGGTTTATACTTTTGTGTTTTGAGGCATTGACCTAATCTTGTTTGACATTTTTGTTGTATGTCTTACAGATCTAATATCTTCTAATATTGTTATTCTTACTACCAAATATAATTCTGAGTATTCCTACTTTTCATACAATATCATTAATTAAAATATCTACACCTATTTTTCTGACAATAACAATAATACTGAAGCCATGTCAGCTTAGTGGCTTACTAAACACTTTATAATTATGTTCATTATCTATATTATGATAGCAATGGATGGTTTATACATCTCCCTCCATTAACATCTTTATATTTTATCAAAACCAAGCTCTTGTTTTTTGTTTTATTTAATTCAGTAGTGATTATCTAACTATTTCAATGTTGCTTGGGTCTGGCTCAATTCCTTAGGCCTACATGTCTAACAGTTAGTTATTTCTGTACAATATCCTTTTTATAATATTAGATCTTTCCCAATTACCTGATTAACATTTTGAACAGTTTATGAACATTCTGTTCACTAGATAACTAACATTTTCTCAACAAAACTTTTATAACATATAAATTAATGGTGCACACAGGCTCCCATATTAACTATTTCTAATATAACTGAACATGGGTGTTTATTACCCTAACTCTTTTATATGTCACTATATCTTATTATTTAAATTATAGCATAGGCCAGTAACTGTGCATTATTTAAAAATGAATAAGTGTTCAATCCTTATGAATAAATAATTATACATAACATAGTACATTGGAGTTTACCAAAACACTTAATAAAAACAACACTTTGTCACTATATTTTGGTTCTTATTTCCATATATGTGGTTCATAAGACCTTTATCACTTTAATGATAACCCCCACTGGCTTTCACTTCCCCACTGGTTTATATTATGATCTTTTGATCATCATTTAATTATTTTGGGCTCTCACTATTTTCACTTGTTTGAACTCATAGATTTACACTGGTTTCTTAAATTATTACATATTTTGTTATTATTTACTCTACTGCATTGCATTCTTAATTTTATATTATCTTTATTGGGTACTCCTATCAATTGTATTGTTTATTAAAAGAATGGGATTAGTTTACTCATTAGATTGGGTCAATTTGTCATGTTTTTTGGTACAAACTTCTGTTTCTCAGTTCTAAATCTGGTTCTTTGCCTCTTCTCATTTCTTCTATTCAATGTTGATTTTTCTTGTGATATTTATAGTCGCCCGTTTCATTTTTCTTTTATTATCAGTCCATTTGTAGTTCGTGTTATTGTTCATATAGTTCATATTGTTCGTGTTAATGTTCATGCCCCTCACCTACCATAACTATTGGGTTTTGTCACGTTATTAGAAATTTTTCTTTGTTTGTTCTTTTCTGAATTTCCTTTTATAACTACTGTTTCTTATATAATATTAATATAATCTTCTTTGGTTACTTTTGTTGGATGTTGGAATTGATAATTTAATGTTAGTTACATACTTTTTAATAAGTTTTTTTTTCTTTCATGGCTTGTGCTAGTACTTGTTATTTATATCTTATCGTTATAATATATCTTATACATATGTGATGAGATGTACCATCACATATTGCCCTGTCACTAAAACTGATTATTTCGGAAGATGTCTTTCAGATACTGGAGAAATAATCATTACTTTTTTTCAGTTTATTTATTCGAGCTCTCTTTATTTTATTCCTTATATAGATTCACATATATTATATTTTTCCTTCTGTTTACACAATTTTCTTCCTTCTTTGTTTCATCCCTTGAATAATAAAATTTACCTACTTATGTGAGTTGGTACAGTTCGGGTAGGCACTTTTTGGCTCTAATTCACTGCTGTCCAAAGCTTCACCTTATGAGTTCAGAGGAACGTATCGTCTGCTCATGATCATGGTTGCTGGAAATCATCTACAGTCAACTCATTTAAATTAAAATCTCTAAAAAATAGTCTTAATTATGACTAAAAAATCATTCTGGGATTACTTGTGCTGGTTTCATTCAGTTATTTGAACATTAATCATGTTTACTATTCACTTTCTTCTTTCATATTATTTTAGCTCTCTGTTCTTTCATTTTAGTGATGGGTGGTATATATCTTCCTTTTTAGTTATATGTATAAGATTTTTATTTTATTTCATTTATTTATTTTTTTTCATATTCTGTACTAGTTAATATTAACGTAATAATCTTGTTATCACTGATTTAGTAGTATCGTTTCATAGATGATTGATTAAATGTGCCTTTCTTCTTTAAAGTATGGGGATCTACAATCTAATAAGTGTTGTTACCGTTAACTCTGTTTAGAGTATATGGTCCAGTGTACAATAACAACAGTTTCTTTGCAATGCCCTCCATTGTGCTAGGCAATTCCCGGTTCTTTAGCAGTATTTTGTCTCCTACTAGGTAACGTTCTGGCTTCGGTTGTAGTTGCTGATATTTCCTTCTCGTCTTCTCAGTCCGTTCTAATATTTTTTCATAGAATTTTACATTGTCAAACTGGTATTCACTTTCGTTAGGGAACTGAATTAGTTCTGTGATCTCTCTGGGCGGTGGTCTCTGAAACATTGCAGTATACGGAGTAGTTTCAATAAATTGATGGTATGATAAATTCAAGAAGTCTTCAGCAGCTGGCAAATACTCTGCCCACTTTCTCTGTTGGTCGAAACAATACGTTCTTAGGATCCTTCCTACTTCCCTTAAAACTCGTTCGGCCGGGTTACTGCTCGGGTGGTATACAGATGTCTTGTATGTTCTGATTCCATCCTCCCGTAGTGTCTCTTTCCATCTGTTACCCTTAAACTGCGTCCCATGGTCGGTAATAATGGACTTAGGTGCTCCTACCTCATTTACATAGTGCTGGAGAATAATGGTCAAAATCTTTTGCGTTGTTGCCCGGTTGATTGGGTACAGTTTTGTGTATCTAGTATAATGGTCAAACAATATTACAAAATATTTATATTGGTGCCTCCCGCCACTTCGCGGGAATGGGCCGCAAATATCCACGAATACCTTCTCTAATCTGGTTGCTGATGTTATGGGCATCATGGTACCTTCTTTCTTGTCATTATTTATCTTTACGAGTTGGCATATGTGACAGTGTTTAATTTGGTTTCGTACTTTTCTATTGGCATCTTTGATATATATATGCTCCTGGAGCACCTTTACAACTTTTAATGCTCCCATGTGGCCATACCTGATGTGGTAATCAATGATGAGGTCTTTCTCCATATTACATGGTATCACAATTTTCCATTTATTAAATTCGTATTGGGTCCTGATAAATAAGATTTGCTGGTATGTGCAGTAAAATGGTGTTATGCGGTCATCTTGTTTGGCAAGTCTGTCAAGGATTTTACTCAATTTGGTGTCCTGCTTCTGTCGTTGTTCTAGTTCTTTTATGATGTCAGCCAGGTCTGATCTACTGCTAATGATGTTGTACAGTTTAATTATAGTTTCTTTTTTGCCCTCGAACGTTTGATCCCTGATATTAATTCTTGATAACGTGTCTGCAGCAACGTTCTTCTTCCCAGGAATATATTCCCAATTTAGGTTGTATTCCTGAAGTATCAAGCTCCATCTGGTTAACCTTCCATGGTTCAACTTGCAATTTTTCAGGAATGATATTGATTTGTGATCAGTTCTGATGGTAGTCCTATATCCTAATATGTACGTTCTGAATTTGCCACAGCCGAATACAACGCTTAGAAGCTTTTTCTCTGTGACATTATAGTTCTTTTCACAGCTATTCAGAACTCGACTGGCAAAACTGATTACTTGGTGGCTTCCTTCATCGTCTTCCTGATAGAGAACGGTTCCCAAACTGACATCACTGGCATCGCAATCATAAAAAATTGTTTGTTGAAATTTGGATGGTGTAAAATCACTGATTCCAGAAACTTATCTTTGATTAGTTTAAGCGTGGTATCTTGCTCTTCTCCCCACGTTCACTTGTCTTTTGACGATAACTGTCTTGCGAATTTTGCTGTTAATTCCGAATAATTACCTTGGAATTTTCGGTAGTAATTACACAATCCTAGGAATGATTGAAGTTGCTTTTGATTCCTTGGTGTTGGGAATTTCTGGATGGATTCGACTTTCTCTTCGGATGGAGTGATCCCTTTCTCTGACAAGTTAAACCCTAGAAACTGTACCTCCCTTGCTATCAATTTTGATTTCCTCAACTTCAGTGTAATGTGGTTTTCTGACAGCCTTTCCAGTATCTGCTCTACTCGTTGACAATGGTCATCCCAATCGGTAGAAGTGATTAAAATGTCGTCTACATATACGGTTGTATATGGCAGAGTGTCCTGTCCAAGGATTTGGTCCATTATTTTCACAAACACGGCCACTGAATTTACCAGTCCAAACGGTAATCGTTTAAACTGATAATTACGGCCTTCGAATATAAACGCCATGTATTTGCGGCTCTCTGGGTGGAGTTCAACCTGCCAATACCCACAGACAGTGTCCCAAGTGCTGATATACTTAATCCCATAGAACTTTTTTATTATTTCCTCGATCTCCCCTGGGGATGTTCGGTCGTTCACTATTACCTTGTTGATTTCCCTCGCGTCCAAACAGATTCTTACTTTGCCACCTTTCTTCGGAACGGCGAGGATAGGGCTTGTATAAGGGGAGCAACTTGATTCTATGATATCTTTGCTTATTAACTGATTGATTTCCGCCCTCACAGCTTCCTTTTGTGAGTAGGCGATCGGGTATGACTTTCTATTAAAGTTCACTGGTTCACGAAACTCTATTTTGCACTGGTAGTTTCTCACCTTGCCAGGAGTATCCGAAAACACGTGGCGATACCTGTTGTACACATTAATCAGTTTTTCCTTTTGCACATCAGATATATCACATTTGAAAGTACGAATTTCGTTAATCTTGTCACGCCATAATTGTTCATTGTCCAACTCGTAAAGGATTTCATTGTCTTGTAACTGCCCTAGCTGTTCTACGCTTCCCTGTATATGATACGTTATTCGGGTTGATGTTGTTCTATCACTGTCCACTAAATTAGCCGTCCATTCTCTGTGTTCCATTTTTAGAAATAATTTTGATTTATTCATGTCAATGATAGCGGAATACTTTTTCAACATGTCACACCCAATTAGCATTTTAAATGGCAAGCCACTGGCCACTAAGAAATTCATTGTAACTGTTTCATTATTGCTGGTCAGTTCTAGACTTACTTGTTTTCGGACTGTTCTATTCTGGCGTCCCGTCGCCCCAATTAACACAATGTTGTTGATCGGTAGAGTAAGTACGTTTTTCTTCCCTTCTTCTATTATTTTGTTTAATTCTACTACGTCGATCAATGACACGTTAGCTCCAGTGTCGATCATAATTGTTGTTTGTACACTGTTGATTCCTGCAGTTATGTATATAATTTCATTATTATTTTTATTCAGATCCCCTTCTTCTTCTTCCAACAATTCTTCTCTTAAATTTTTTAGGTAGTTATTATGAATTATTGTAATATGATTTTTATTATTTTTAACGTGACTGTTGACGCTGTTAAACCCAATAGTGTGGTTCAGTGAGGGTCCCGATGGTGTTTTCACTGCCGTGTAGAGTTTAAAGGCGGCTCGGATCCTTCATCTCCTCTGCCGTTTTGGTTCGCTTGAACATTTTCGTTGCTCGTCGATCTGGGTTGGGGTCATTGGTGATCCTCCTCATAATTCACTCGTCGGTAGTCCTCTTGACTTCGACTCCTGCCTCTGTTAGTTTGATTATTGTCATGGTTACCTTGGTTCCAGTCGTCATCCCGACTAAAGCTTCGACGCCCGCGATAGTATGATCTACCGTTGCCACCGTTATCTGCCCATATATGATTGACCCTTCGATAGTTTTGATTTTGATCGTTCGGGTTGCGGTTGTTATTATTATTATGGTTAAAATTCCGGTTGTTGTTGTACTGGTTCGGTTGATTTGTATTATATGGGCGGTTATACTGGTTATTCGGGATGTTTTGCCTGTTGCCATAGTTATTCCCATTGTTCCTTGGGCCGTTATTGTAGTTTGGCCGTTGGTATGCCCCATGGTTATTATTATGGGTGTTATTATTACTCGGCCTGTTGTTATAGTTTGTTTGGTGGTACATTCTGTTATTATTACGATTATTACCATTGTTATTATTGTTTCTGTTCTCGTAATCCGGAATGTTCCTGCTCCTGTATTGGTCATTCCTCTGACGGCTTCTTCTTAAGTACTCCTCGCGTTCACGCTCTTCTAATAATGTTGTCATTGCCTGTATTGTCTTTATTTGTCCTCCCGAACGTGCTGTAGATATCCCGCTGTCGTAATGGTATGCCAATCTGGCGACAAATATTTCTTCCGGGATATTCGGCTCAAGGTGTTTTGCCACACACACTTTTCCAAGGAAGTATGTGGTCGGTGTGTTACCCCTGTTAGGATCGTACCTTCCATAGCTGATGCTTTCCCTTACCATGTTTTGCGTGGCATCTGACCAGTATCTCTTTTTAAATGCCTCCTTAAACTCTTCATAGTTTCGCAAATCGTGCCTGGTGGCTATCCACCAGTTATCATTTGTTTCTTTAAAATGCTCGTCCAGGTAGCTCCGGATTACTGGCCATCTGTTCTCTCCGGTTCTTGTCAATTGCTCGCTGACTCGTTGCAAAAATTCCATCGGGTTTCCTCTAAAAGACTTAAAATTGATAGTTTCCCGATTTTCCATGGGTTGGGTATATGCTATTGTCGCTGATCGGTTGTCAACTGATCGTTGAAGGTTTTCGATCCTTTCATGGTTGCGATGTCCCTGTACCTGGACTTCGTTGACGACTGCACTTATATTTCGGTACTGATTTCCGAAGTCTGTCTGTAGTTGTTCTACTTGAGTTCGGTTTTCGTCTCCTACCTGGTCTATTCTGGCCTCTAGTTCGGCCCTATTCAGTGTAACAACTGCATCGATTCCTTCCAGCCTTCTATTTGTCTCAGCTACCTCCTGTCTTCTTTCACCGTCGTTTTTGTCTATTTTTTGATTAATGGTTTTACTGGCTTCCTCGATTTTCTTGTTGACTGTTTGTCCTATTTCTTCATTCTGTCTGTTGATAGTGTCCCTCACTTCCTTGTTAGTATGTTCAATCCTTTCATTGATTTGTCTGAAGTTGTTCTCATTGATTTGCTTCAACTCCTCCTTCAATTGTCTATTATTTTCTTCCAAGCGTTTAAAATTGTCGCTGGTCTGTTTATTATTTTCTTCCAAGCGTTTAAAATTTTCGCTATTTTCTTCCTTATTTTTGTCCATTTGTTTCATCAAATTTTCGCTGATTTCTTCTTTATTTTTATCCATTCGTTTCATTAAATCTTCGCTGATTTCTTCTTTATTTTTGTCTAATTTTTCGTCCATCTTGTCAAATTTTTCCGTCATACTGTTCATCATTTGTTCCATGAATTTATTCCAATCTGGTCCTCCACTGGCTTCTTCTTTTCCCGTCATTTCTATTTCTTCCACTGAAGTTACCTCCTTCTCTTCCACGTTGATCTCTTCTTCGGCCTCCACCGCGCGTTTCTTCGACGTAGCTCTTCTGTGCATTTTCCTTATCTTCTAACAACTGCCGGCTGAAAATAAGTGACCTGTAATACAGTTATTAAAATACAAATTTATTATTCTTTCTTCTTGTTTCAGCCCGAAACGTTGGTGCGCCAATCTATAACAATCAGATACATCACAGAGGTGTGGAGTTGACTTGTAAAGGCCCATGTTGCAGGCGTCAATCTACAACAAACTGAATACTTACAGGTGTATCTTATGAACTGCGGATAACGAAATAAGTTACCCTTCAAATCTTGGTTGTACTCGTTAATCGGTTCGTAAATGTCCTTATGTTGTGACTATTAATTATATTAGTTATTTTGTTGTCGTTTCCTTTGTTGTCGTTCAGTATTCGTTGATTAGCAACGATTGTATAGGAACGAGAATTTAGTGTGTCACCGTCCGTTTGAAATCGGCGCGTGAATAATATTTGTTTAGTAATGGTCAAATAGATCGTGTAAGCAGCCCACTGGATCTACTTTCGTGTCTGGATGTCCTTGCGCCTTCCTCAAATTTTCTCTTCTGGTTCCTGTAATTAATAGTCTTTATAATTACTTTATTGGAATAAAATAGGACTGGTACGATTGACAAATTATATCTTTTATTCGTAATTTCTTTGGAACATTGGTCAAATTACCGTTTCATTATTCGAGGATTTACAATTGGACGAGTTCATCCGCCGTAACAAATAGTCCGTAATAACAAAGACAATTCACAATATATATATTTTATGTTTCTCAGGTAATGGGTACTTGGAGTTGCTAGGAAAGATAGGAAATATGCTTCTACTTAAAAATACAATGCATTAAAAAATATATTTACTTCTTATTGACTAATAAAATGTATATAATAATGTTTTCCAAAGTTGTTCGCTTACAGTTTGCAACAGTGCCTTCAGTAACACCACATGGCGGACCATTGAGTTCTCACCTCAGAAAAATACGTTCTTTAAATTAGAATTAAAGTGTTTTAAATAAAGTCTTAGTTATAGTACACTCTCTCGGTCTTAGTTAGTAGCTGGAACAGCTATGTTTTTTAGTGGAAATTGTGTTGTGATGTTATGTAGTATTCTGCTGGAATTAACCAAAATTTCTCACCGTTGCTGTGTATATACGGGATGGACACTTCTGAGTTGGGTATCTATTTTCTCAGATTCTCATTAGTGTGTTGGTTTATCTTGGTTCTGGTGTCGTGTCATGTGTTGTCGATCTTTTCGGTATTACTTTTATCGGAATCGCCTCTCCTGGAGTAAGTTTTCACTCTTTTAATATTAATTTTTTTACTGCCAGCAATATGCTGTTGAAGTTTTCAGTTTTATATCTAACAATCAAACTGTCTCTCTAAAAATATTTAAATCTCGTTGGTGACCTCGCTTTTGGTGTTTTTGATTGGTCTAGAGCCTTGACCCCACGTCACGTGACTAAGTTATTTTTGAAAATTGGCGTTTTTAATTTTGTCACCTCAGATTACGTTTTATTTATTTTGATTTACATTTATTTTTAATTAGTACCATTTTATTGTTCATTAAAATTAAATAGTTTTGATACTAATCTCGCCCCATTTTGGCCTCTTATCTACTGTTTTGGCAGGTTTATACTTTTGTGTTTTGAGGCATTGACCTAATCTTGTTTGACATTTTTGTTGTATGTCTTACAGATCTAATATCTTCTAATATTGTTATTCTTACTACCAAATATAATTCTGAGTATTCCTACTTTTCATACAATATCATTAATTAAAATATCTACACCTATTTTTCTGACAATAACAATAATACTGAAGCCATGTCAGCTTAGTGGCTTACTAAACACTTTATAATTATGTTCATTATCTATATTATGATAGCAATGGATGGTTTATACATCTCCCTCCATTAACATCTTTATATTTTATCAAAACCAAGCTCTTGTTTTTTGTTTTATTTAATTCAGTAGTGATTATCTAACTATTTCAATGTTGCTTGGGTCTGGCTCAATTCCTTAGGCCTACATGTCTAACAGTTAGTTATTTCTGTACAATATCCTTTTTATAATATTAGATCTTTCCCAATTACCTGATTAACATTTTGAACAGTTTATGAACATTCTGTTCACTAGATAACTAACATTTTCTCAACAAAACTTTTATAACATATAAATTAATGGTGCACACAGGCTCCCATATTAACTATTTCTAATATAACTAAACATGGGTGTTTATTACCCTAACTCTTTTATATGTCACTATATCTTATTATTTAAATTATAGCATAGGCCAATAACTGTGCATTATTTAAAAATGAATAAGTGTTCAATCCTTATGAATAAATAATTATACATAACATAGTACATTGGAGTTTACCAAAACACTTAATAAAAAAAACACTTTGTCACTATATTTTGGTTCTTATTTCCATATATGTGGTTCATAAGACCTTTATCACTTTAATGATAACCCCCACTGGCTTTCACTTCCCCACTGGTTTATATTATGATCTTTTGATCATCATTTAATTATTTTGGGCTCTCACTATTTTCAATCAAATATATTGGAACTTACCGTCTGCGGCTTTCCAGAAACAGCGTCTTTATAAATTTACATGTTTCGGGACCCTTGTCCCATCATCAGAATTTAAAAGTAATTGTGTATCATTTAAATATGATACACTTGTCAAACACTTAAAATATTAAAATCTAATATAAAATAACTTAATATAACATATTATAATATTTACAACGAGTACGAAGGTTACCGATGTACATCGTATGAAAACCGACCGCGCACTAATCTATGTCTCGCTCCCACCACGACAGTAGCGCAAGGCAGTGTTGTACAATACATTTGATTTGAAGACCAATTTATCATTTAAAACATGCGGCTTGGTACCAATATTATTGTGTGCTTTATAAATTTCGTATTCTTCAAGAGCGTTCAAATATCGCCCTTTCTTACATATGTGAAGGGGTTTCAAATTAGTTTTAAAATTTGTGTAGCTATGATTTTCGGAAATGAGGTGTTCTGCAAATTTTGACTTGACACTGTCCAAACTGTGAAAATGTGTAGGCGGCCTATGTTCTAAAAATCTTTTTAAAAAACCACGTCCTGTCTGGCCCACATAAAAAGCGTCGCAATCGTCACATATCAGTTTGTAAACACCAGTTTAGTGTTCAAGGCTGGTGGTTCTGCGGACACGAAGATTATTCATAATACTATTAGTGGTCTTATAAGTGACCTTGATATTACTGGTTTTACCAAAAATTGACCCAAAGATCTGTGGCATAAGGTATGTGTACGGTGTTGCAATATATTTGCATGTTGTATTTTAAGTGTTTTATTTAATATTTTAAGTGTTTGACAAGTGTATCATATTTAAATGATACACAATTACTTTTAAATTCTGATGATGGGACAAGGGTCCCGAAACATGTAAATTTATAAAGACGCTGTTTCTGGAAAGCCGCAGACGGTAAGTTCCAATATATTTGATTGAACAACACGTGGCTTGGTACTAAACATTTGGGATTTATTCCTTTTAAACATCACTATTTTCACTTGTTTGAACTCATAGATTTACACTGGTTTCTTAAATTATTACATATTTTGTTATTATTTACTCTACTGCATTGCATTCTTAATTTTATATTATCTTTATTGGGTACTCCTATCAATTGTATTGTTTATTAAAAGAATGGGATTAGTTTACTCATTAGATTGGGTCAATTTGTCATGTTTTTTGGTACAAACTTCTGTTTCTCAGTTCTAAATCTGGTTCTTTGCCTCTTCTCATTTCTTCTATTCAATGTTGATTTTTCTTGTGATATTTATAGTCGCCCGTTTCATTTTTCTTTTATTATCAGTCCATTTGTAGTTCGTGTTATTGTTCATATAGTTCATATTGTTCGTGTTAATGTTCATGCCCCTCACCTACCATAACTATTGGGTTTTGTCACGTTATTAGAAATTTTTCTTTGTTTGTTCTTTTCTGAATTTCCTTTTATAACTACTGTTTCTTATATAATATTAATATAATCTTCTTTGGTTACTTTTGTTGGATGTTGGAATTGATAATTTAATGTTAGTTACATACTTTTTAATAAGTTTTTTTTTCTTTCATGGCTTGTGCTAGTACTTGTTATTTATATCTTATCGTTATAATATATCTTATACATATGTGATGAGATGTACCATCACAATATATATAAATACTTATATAGAAAAAAAATAGCCTATACATAATAATCCAGAACCAGTTAAGATTGATATAAATACACAAATTAAACAACCCAATACTTAATCAACTTCAAAAAAGGACCTACATACGAAATAGCAAAAAAAAAAATAATAGCAAAAAACTAAAAAGTAACCACCTAACAAATTATCATAACATAAAAAATACATACGAATTAATAGACACACTAAAGGTAATAAATATAGATGAAAACACATTTTTCACATCATATGATATCAGAAATATGTAGACCTACACCAATATCCCAGTAGGCTAGATGAAACAATAGATCTAATAATAAACAAACTTAAAAAACAAAATGAAGACACAATATATAACTGAAATAAAAAAGCCTCCAACTTATACTAAAACTAAATTACTTTGAATTCAATAGCAAAATTTATCAACAACAAGGTCTGATAAATTTGTGCTCTATGCAATGGGCTCTCCATTATCTAGCATAATAGCAGAAATATTCTTACAACACATAGACACCAAAATACAAAAAATTATAAATTTATTTGATCCAAGTGGCATATGGATAAGATATGTATATGGTGGACTATATGTATCTAATAACAAAAATACAACTGCAGATAACATATTAAAACAATTCAATAACATGCATCCAAAATACAAAAAGAAAAACATAACAAAATCAACTATTTAGTCACAACCATCACAAGAAACAACAACCATCTACAATGTGCAATATACAGAAAACCAACCTCCACTAACATCATTATACCTAACCATTCTGAACACCAAACACAACATAAAATGGCAGCTTTCTATTCACTATTTAACAGAATGTACAAAATACCCCTAAACAAACAGGAAACAAACAAACAAACAAACAAATATAATATACCAAACTGCTTATGAAAATGGATACAATAAAAATACTATAAACAAAATAGAATATAAATTAAAAACTGAACAATTAAGAAATGATCAAAATGAACAACACATAAATAATAACAACAAAAAATCGGCCACATTCACATACATAAATAATAAGATAACAAAGCTAACAAAACTATTTAAAAACACAGATATTAAAATAGCATATAAAACTAATAGAAATAATTTACAAAAACTAAATAACCCACACAACAAAGATAATACAACAACTAATTGTATATACAAAATTGAATGCTAAGATTGCAATAAATGTTACATAGGACAAACAAAAAACAATTGAAAAGATGTTATTTTGAACATCTAAACAGATACAAAAAACCAGAACTATACAAATCTAATTTGGCCACACATGCAATAAACACAGGACATGAATTCCCAGACATAACCAACATGACACTAATAAAACACATACCACACAAAGGCACCATAATGAACATATGGGAAAATTTACAAATATACAAACACAAAACAAACTAATACCTGAACAAATACAAATTAATACAAAACGACACAATTTTCAAGCACTCGTCGAAAATACACAAAAAAGCTAATATATACACTGCAATCACACACAATAATACCAGTTTAAAACACCAAAAACCACAGGAAACCATAACAACAACCAACCAAAACACAAGTACTCCAAAATTAAGAAGGCTGAGGATGGGAACAATATGTTTTCCAAAACATGTCCCAAATAAGGGAAAAAAATCTTGAGGTAAAGTAAATATAAATTTTAAATATAATGTGTGTGTAATTTCATAAACCACACAAAATTGCAGTGCGGTACATCATACGACCTTGGGAGATAGCTCATTATTCATATCATAGGTAATTCTAGGCCCTCGGTAAAAATACAATTTTTCATTGAAGTATCATGTTTAAATAAATACATATAAATTGTGCTGTAACTATTGAACGGATTTCCAATACTGATGGCTTAAATAAAACCCCTTAATTCTAATATCATAATATGGTTATTTACAATGAAATTGTATTTTAAGGAATTAAAAATCACTTACATTTACATTCACATTAATAAACAAAATTTACTCTTCTAATTTTGTCTATGTGACATAGCTATTAGATTTCACAATACACATGCTCAATACCCTGTAAAGTGTTGAACATATTGTTATGTCAAATGTAAAGGCCAGATTTATAGTTTTATATTTATACTATTTTATTTCAATTTTTTTAAAAACTCAAGTACTAGGTTGTATATACTGAGTTAAAACATCTTCTAATTTTGAATTCAATGGCTGGACAGAGGTCTTGAGATGGTCAAGCGGAAGAGAGAATCACATGATTCGACTTAGGCTGGCCATTGGCCACTCAGTTCCCTTGGAGCTTCCAGCATATTCATACAGAGTTGGCTTGCATCTGCAATACTTGTGATGAGTACCGTTACATGAGGAAGGCCAGCAAAATACCGGTATGGCCGTGTTTTTCATCATAATAGTAATTTCAATTCCTGTTGCCATAACAGCCTAATTTCCCTTCCAGAACTGTAAGTAAATATACAGCTGAAAGAATTACTTCTTAATAGCACTAATTTTGCCCAAAACATCCAGAAATACAATAGCATAACGGCATTCGCTCCTTACTGCCCATGAAAAAAAATATCCCTAGTATATCACAACACTGACATCATGGTTTGACTTGAATCAACGTGATCCCTGTTCTCACCATCTACCGTTCCAGGACTTTACCAATTTACTGACAATAAATGAGTTCCACAAAAAAGAGGCAATGGCAAAATTATAGTAAGGATGTATGCTATCACACCAAATGATTATAGTAGTTTTTATATACGTACGTTACTGCTTCATATTAAAGGAGCAACATCATTCACAGATTTATGCAGCTACAACAGTGTAACTTATCATTATCATACCAAGAAGCAGCACATGCATGTGGATTGCTTGAAGATGACACAGTGTTACAAATTTTTGGAGCAAATGCAGAGCACACATATGCTTCATAAACTTTGATAGTTGTTCGCATTAATTTGCTGTTTCTGCAGATCAACTTTAATTGTGGATGATTTTCAAAACCCCAATGATGGAAGATATGTAGGCCCTTGAAAAAAATGCAGTTGAAATTAAAAATTACAGGATATAGATGAAATTCTAGGAAGTAATGGTTTGGACTGCAGGAGTATCAGTCTGCCAATACCAAATAATTCATGCTTTTTAAGCACACAATGTGAATGAAGAGGCCAGCTGTGGGGACTAATATGTATAGTAAATTAAATGAAGAACAGAAGTTAGTTGTAAAATAGAATTGCGTGCACCATAGCACGCAAGACAAATGAGAAGCTCTTCTTAGAAGCCCCAGGAGGACGTGGCAAGACTTTTGTGTACACAGCCATTTGAATATTGTTAGGGGACAAGGTCATATCACATTAGGAGCTGCATACACTGGCGTAGCTGCATTACTCTTAAATGAAGGAACTACACTCCATCGGTTATTTGGCCTTCCTGTTCCTGTATTGCCTTCTTCAGTTTCCTCCATCTATGTCTACATAATGCTATATCAGAAAGAGCTATAGTTCTATCTGAAGCGTCAGTTATTCTAATTGCCAAGGTATTAATGATCCCTACAGCAGCAAGAGATTGTATGGGTTGTTTACTTCTAGACATAATGAAATAAAAAGGTCCATAAATGTGAAAAAGTGATACATTTCGGTTGAGGTTTTAAGCAGGTCCTGGTAGTCCCAATGGTGAGTAAAGTTCAGATCCTGGAGTCCTGCATTCAGACAAGTAAAATTTGGAACATTATAATGACACTTAATTTGACCAAAAATATGTGTACCACTGCCAATTGACAAGAATTTTCAGAGAGGATACTTCAATTGGGAAATGGAACTCTTTGTACAGAGCATAGTGGAAACATTATTAATATTCTCAGCAGAGTTATATGCAAGGAAAATTCAATTGTTAA
Source organism: Magicicada septendecula (assembly GCA_034769895.1). NCBI lineage: Eukaryota > Metazoa > Arthropoda > Insecta > Hemiptera > Cicadidae > Magicicada > Magicicada septendecula. Next base: position 377,470,752 of record CM068368.1, read on the forward strand.
CTATATCTTTGGAAATTCATCATATGGAAATACTGTATATGATGTTTAAACAGAGTTATTGTGTGCCCATTGAAAACAACCTGATCAACCAGGAGGTGCTGTATTTACTTTCAGGGGGATTTGAAAGAGTACTGCAGTATAGAGTTGTGACTTGGTGACAACAAATGATGCAGAAGAAAAATTAGTGTACCTGAATTCCATTACACCCTCCAGAATGCCACAACATAAACTCGTCCTCAAACTTGGCACTATTGTAATGCTCATCTGAAATATGAACTTGGATTATTCATGTTATTTAATGTTATTATTATTTGTTATTTTGCCTGCACAGTGGTATGTTGTTTATTGGAAAACACAGTAAACCTGGAAGTTCTTATAGGGATTGGAACAGGCAATATCATTTTCATGCCAAGAATAGAGCTGATATCAACCAACCCAAACATGCCATTCTGTGTCAAGGTAGCAGTTCCTGTTCAGACTAGCATTTACTATGACTGTAAATAATCCCAAGGCCAGACTTTTAGGAAATTGGAATCTATCTACCTAAATCCGTTTTTACTTATTGGAAGCTGTAAGTAGGGTTCAGTCAGGTGAAGGCTCCAACAGATGTACAGGTAGTCATTAATAAAACGAGTGAGCAAGGCCATGATGGTGATACAGTATATATTTTATAAAGAACATTATATACACAAAAATATTGTTACATAGCAATGCAGCCACTGCTTATACCCCAGAATACTAACACAAAACTGGTGCACTTTGTTTCTGAGTTTACTGAAATATTATATAAAACAACTCTTAATAAATGTGTTTCTCACTTCAAAAAAATATCTTTAAACATGCTCAATAAATTGGGGCTACTGTCCTTACAAGACAATAATAAATTTGTTATTGGTTATTTTTTGTTGATTTTGATGTTACATAAATAAATGTCCTGGCTTGTTGAGAAAATGACATATCATTAATATTTACTCCAGCAATAAGCATTAAGGTAAGCATCCGGTTCTTTATAATTCCTAATATAATAAGTGTTCCCACTTTCATAATTCCTAACATGGAACTGTAACAAAAAAATTACACTTTCTTTTAAGTTTTGCAACTGAAACACACCAGATTCATCATCTGCTGTACGTCCATTACAATACTTAATGACACTTATAAAACATTAATATATCCTGTTAATGACAAATTATGGTGAAATATAATTCAGTAAATGTTTTAAGAATAAAATCTATAATTGATGGAAACTTTTCATCTGATATGAACAACCACTAAGAAGCTGTTAACTCCTGACACATGATCCAACACTGCTTTACCACTTAGGATGCTACATCATAGAATGGGTGAAGTGACTGGTATTAACAATGATATCAACAAAACATGGTTGGCAGCTAAAAAGTTGTTAATAAATGGTTACTTAAACATTTTAAAATCTAAATAGTAACTTACTTTAAAATAAACCATAAACATGCTATGGATGCTGTAACGTAGAAAATAGGGGTGTGTTATGTACTTCCTTTATTCTTAAAGCCCCTCGTTGGGTTCGTCAATATGTAACAATTAATTTGGTGTGTACCTGTTAAAATGTATCACAATTGTTTATTTTGTGTATTTGTGTGAATGTAGTGTGTTTGCCTCACACTGGTCGTTACATAAATCGACGTCACTACTGGAGTCCGTAGCGTTGTCAATGTTACCAGTACAACCTACCTGTTAATTCATAGGGATTGTTATTCCCGGGTGGCGCCAAATTGTTTCTGTTAAAACAATTAAAATATTTAATTTCTAAAATAATACGTGGTATTAGCATGGACAGCTGTGGCGTTCGAATTATTCCCGCTGCTACACAGGTTGTCGATTCGTCCACTCGTGATGAGCGCTAGTTGGCTGTTACTTAAAACTTCGCTAACACACATATATACTACAAAATCCTATGAAATAACGAGATAGTAATGTTTTGTACTGTGTTTTTTAATACAAATTTGGTCATCAATAAATATGACAAATGAATTATAAATAATTTTATAATGTTATGCTCCGGCTTAGAGCTTGAAACACAAAATATCTCAGAGTTGGCAAAATTGATTCAAACATAATCGTTGCCGAACATGGCTTCAGTCACTTTTAATAAATTACTATGTTTAAAATCTGGAGTTCTTTTGATCATGAAAATAGACATAAACGTTGGTTACATTAAAAAAGTACACTACCATACCTTATACGTACTTAGAAATTATAATGTGTTTATACAATTTGTTCGGTAGTGTCGTATTTCTGTTACAAAAATTGTGCTCTCAAATAAGGTTATAGTTAGTTTAATATAATGTTTTTTACGTAAGTAAATTATGCAATTACCTTTGAAAGAAAATATTACTTTTTAAATAGTGAGAAATTTTATCGTTTGAAAAATAATTTAAGTAATTTAGGGTTTTGGGAATAAGGAATTGATTCGGTACTTATCAGTTCATCTCACATTGAAATGTCGTCATCAGGATAGTCGTATATTCTTCGCATTTGGGTTGGCGTTAAACTTCTAACATCTTCTTCATCTGGTCTTGGGTTTTTCTTTTAATTATTTTAGTTAATTTGGTTCCTGGACCTCATGAATTCTTAGTAGATTGACATCTATTCGTCTTTGGTTATTTTGGTTCACTGATTCGACTTTTTATAAGTTTAAATTAAAATTTTAATCGTTCCAATTTTGCGTGCCGCTTACCCACGCGTCGTTTTTCAGAGTCTATATAATTTAACGGAAAATAAGCCCTCAAACGTCTCGTTGTCATAGTAACCATAATTCGATGATTGGTTAATTACTCCTTTAAGACATTGTTAAAATATTTGAATTTTTATTCAAATTTATTAAGTATTTTCCTAATGGTTTTATTCCTTTATAATTCCTTTGGGGTAATAAATGACATCACTATTATTTTTCTTTCCTTTCAAAGTTTACAATGATACCGCATAAGGTCATATTTTGTTATACATTAACTATAGTCTAATTATTTGACATTTAATAAATGACATATTTTTCTTAAATTAAACTATTACCATAACATTTCTGTTTTAAAATAATTGATATATAATTACTGTCCATTCACTGGTCTTAGATTAGTAAGATTTCTTGTGAAATTGATACAATTTACATTTGAATGTCTTTGGCAGTTAAATGTCTTCATAGCCAAAATCAGCCATGATTGTTTTTTAGTGTATTTACTTTTTAAATTACATTCTGAATTCAGCCTGATGGGCTTCACTTATTTGTTTGTGTTTTAACTACTATTCAACATACATTTTCATTACTCTTCCTTTAAAATATCATAATTAGGTTTATGGACTGTAGATTCCTTTCAGCCATATTCCTCCTTTAACATTGAACCAACTATTCTTTACAAGTCATTAGTTATTATTAGTACTAACATTGATTTCTTTCTTGTGTTACAAACTAAAGTGATAAACATTGTCACCTTTCATAAAATTATGAAAGTAGATTCCCCTTTCAACATGGGGTGTTGTATTCTTTGCAATCTTGATTTTAATAACAAAACTTTAGTTCTATTCTATCATGCCATGTTAACACAAGTTATTTGTCTGGGCCTTCTCCCTGAATAATATCACAAGCTTCCCTTATATTAATTTGGACTACTATTTCTAATTACTTCTAGATATATTACTATTTATAACATCACTCCAATCATTGGTTGTTTATCAATGTTTCACAGAGTGTCTGCTTACTTATCATTCTATTTTGAATGTTTCACATACACTTTCACTATTTTTTAGGGTACTTACACTTCACTAAAGCACTTCACTTTGGTTCACTGTTTTGTATTTAGTGTTATTTAATGGGTAATCCCTATACTTTACCATTTCTCACTATTTTGTTTTAGTATGATATTTACTATTAACAACATTAGGTTAGTTGTGTTTTGTTAAATCTACCCTTTCTGACTGGGTTAGTGTACTTTTTCTATATTATTATATTTTACAATTGTATTGTCTTTAAAATGGGTACATAGGTTAAGTTAATGATAATAATAACATTGGTTTCATTAATACATAATTATTCGAGGTTTATTGACCGTATTCTATCTTTAAGTATAATATCTTTTCCTTTTATATGTGTGTTAGTTTCCCCTTGGGTTCAACCTGTCTCCTCTTCATTCTTCCTCTTCTTCATCTTCAATAGTCTTCATCTTGGTTCGGTTCTCCTCTTCATTCTTCCTCTGATTCTTCTCTCGTTAGTTCATTGTTTTGTCTATCATATTTTTCTTAAGTATGTTACGTGGTTCCCTTCTTTATGTTTAGGTTGTTGGCTCAATCACTTGGGTTGGGTAATATCGTTGTACGTCTTGTCAAAGTATTTACATTTTAATCATTTTTTAAACATTTTATTTTATATGAAGTACTTTTATATCAAGAATTATCTTTTTTATCACTGGTACGGGATTTGGCTTAATTGTATCGTTACATAATGCCTCTCCTCTAAAATTGATCATTTTAATAAAACACTAGCATAGTTTTTTTATGAAATTATCAGTTATAGATAACTTTTTTCCTCTTCTTCCTTGTTTGTTTCTCCATTCTTCATTTCTCTTCTTACTTAATTCATTCCATTTTATTTGGATCTGTTTTTATTTATTTCCATTGGTGCATTTTCCCTCATACACAAATTTTTCCCTAACTTTTATATAGTAGTTGGTTTCTCCCATTACTACTCATTTTTCTGAGACTAGAGGCACATCTTCTCTACTCAGTTCATTTGGATTGCTGGACTTTTCAACAGTCAATCTTAAATCTTTGTCAACTTGTGACTTAATAATAATAATACAATAATAATATACTTTGGGATTGTCCACCTTGTGGTTTGTTTTTAGATCACTTTGTCATTACTACTCATTCTTCCTTCCGCTATACCTTAACTATACACTATCATCTACTTATACACTTGATTATTTTTATCTTTATTTATATGTTAATTTCATCATATCTCACTTTTCATTATTTTGTTTTCAATGCTCGTTGTGATCATCTTAATTGTCTTAGACATTTTTTTTTTTTCTTTAGTCACTTAGCAGAATTCTGCTTTAGCCATATTTGTATATTTGTTTTATATACAATTTCTCTTTCTCTCCTTGTACCAGGTAAAATTTTAATTTTTTTTTTCTTATAATACTTTTGATTCAGTATAATTTCAAGTATTTATCTCAGTAATTTGAGCTTGATTTTATTTTTGTTTATTTTATTCTGTATTCAACATCATTTTTGATAATTCTTTGGTAAGTTAATTGTCTTACCTTAAAGGAATGTTTGTAGCGTATTCCTTTTTAGCTATTTTTTGTTTTAATTATATTGTAAGTTTGTGCTTCTTACATCTTTATTATATAGGAATATGTGTAACTTATTCCTTATTATCTCACTTTTTTACTTCATACTTCATATCTCAATTTTTTGTTATATTTTAAACTGATTTAAGTTGAAAGGAATTTGTGTAACTGTTTCCTTTGTGTTTTTTTTTTCATTATTATATACTTATATTAATTCTTTTTATTGTTCCGCATATATCATCTAAATAAGTTAGTAAGCTGCTCTTACAATCTCTTTTGGAATTTTGAAATCTGTTTCATTTCACAATGGTTTTATTCTTCTTCGTAAAACTTTTTTATTGAAGTTTGGTTATAAACTTCCTTGATTTTCCTTGTATTGATATTACTGATCTGGTAAGTATTATTACCATTGTCTTTTGTGATGATATATGGACCATTATGATATACATAATTGTTTATTCATATTACTATATACCGGTCCTTGTTATTTATATTTTGGTAAGTTGACTTCTCCTTTTCTTTCCATTATTATTTCCTTCTCTTGTTCGACTCTTTGTTATTATGCACCTCTACTCCTTCAAGTGCTTGATAGACACACTTATTCTGGATGATATTTTATTCAAGTCATCACCACCTTACCACATGTTGGGGCCATACCCTCTCTCCAAAGCTTAAATCATCTTCTACATTACCTCCATTCCTGTGGTTATCAGGTGGTTCTTGGCTAGGTTCTGCCCTTATGCTGTTTACCTGAGCTATCCGGGGTCCTTCGTCATTACTTGTCGTATCATGCCGTATTGAAAACCCCGGATTCTCATGGACTGTTACCCAATTTCCGCTATTATTTTGGTTGGTGTTGGGTTCCTGGCGGTGGTTGTCTTCACTGCGAGGTGGTTCATCATTCCTACCCTCTGCTGGTGGATTATTATTGTTATTTGATACTTGATAATAACAGTTAGGACGCCAGTTCGGGCTATATCTTCTTTGGTGATTCTGCCTTTGTCCACGGATGAAGTTTACCCGACGTCTGTCGTCGTTTCTATTCTGATTACCCCCGGGTCCCCGGTTGTACTGGTAATTGGGATGATACCGGTTGCCATAGTAATTATGGTCATTGGGGTGACCGTTGGTGCATTGTTCAGGTCCCACTCCTCGGTAATTCTCATTTGGTCGGTTATTATTATTTGGGCTGTTTCTATTATTGTTTTGATTTCCTGAGTGATGGTTCTGTTGACCTCTGTTACCAGGCTGATCATTTGGAGGGTGTTGCTGGGTATTTCTATTGAATGTTTGTTCTGCATTATTATCATTATTATTTCGGCCCCAGTTATTCCTGTTATTGTTTTGTGGATGATTGTAGTGTACATTGAAATTAGTTGTATTGTTATGTTCATTCCACTTGTTGTACCTTTGGTTTGTGATCCTGTTCTTTCGATACTGGTTATCATTCTCCATGTCCTCCAATAGACTAACCATTCCTTGAATTGTTTTAATTTGCCCTTGTCTTCTGGCCTTCTGGATGGCTTCTTTGTAATGATAACCCAGTTGTATTACCAACGACTCCTCGGGTATCCTGGGTTCCAAATTTCTGGCTAAGCATACTTTTCCCAGAAAGTAAGAGGTTAACGTGTGTCCTCCTTGGGTCTCGTACCTTCCGTTACTGATGTCATTGCGGACCACATTCTGTGTTGATTCGGACCAATACTTCTCCCTGAACTGTTTCTTGAATTCTTGGGTATCATTAATCTCAGGTCGTGTGGCCGTCCACCAATTGTCATGGATGTCACGGAACATCTCATCGATCATACTTCTCACACTGGACCATCTGGTTTCTCTGTTCTTCTCTATCAGCTCTTCTACCCGTTTGAGGAATTCTATCGGGTTCTTTCGGTAGCTGTGGAAATTAATCATTTCTCGAGTTTCACTGGTTATGAACTGTGTGTGATTATATGGTTTTTCTCTTAATGCATCTAATTCTTCCTGCATCTGTTTCTCTCGTGTGCTGATCCCCTGGATTTTTTCTCTGTTTTCTTGGGTCAGTCCGTCTATTTTATCTATGACGGTGTATACCTTCTCCACCCGATTGTTCACATCCTTTTGCATCTCTTGGTGCCTCTCCTCCAATTCCTTGATCACCTCCTGTTTCTTCTTCTGGCATCCTTCGGTAAGGACTTGGTAGAATTCAGTCGCTCTCAATTTATTTTCCTCCTCGACATCGATGATTTTATAGTTCATTTCTTCCCGTACTTGTAACAAGGCTTCATTAGTCTCCACTACCGATTGCCTGGTCTCCTCTCGACATTCGACCAATTGTTGCTTCCATTCCTCCTTGGTTTTCTCACTTGCTTCCTCTATCTTCCGTTGGAGAAAATCATGATTATTTTCCATCTTTTTATTTACTATCTCCAGATCCTTCTTGATCTGTTTCTTCAGCTCCTCGCTCTTCTTTTCTAACGTCTCCTGACTTCTCTTCATGTCTTCATGGTTGTTCTCTATTATGTTATTCAGAAATTCTACACTCTCTTTCATTTGCTTTTTCAATTCTTCACTGTTTTGGTCCAATTTTTCCAATATTCTATTCAAATTTTCCTTGTCCTGTCTTCTATCTTCCTTGTCTTGTCTTCTATCTTCCTTGTCTGATTCTAATTTTTTATTTAAATCTTCATGGCTCCTGCTCATTTGTCCAAATTGTTCCATCATGAACTTCATCATTCTATCCAGTTTTGTTTCTTCTGTTGGTTTGACTGGTTGGTCGTTTACCATGACTTCTGCTTCTATTTCTGGTTCAGGTTCACTTGGATTTTCCATTTGGTCCTCCTGTGGGTTCTCTTCCAGCAATTCTCCAGTCGTTTCTTCAATTTCTACTTCCTCCATTTCTTCTGGGTTTCCTTCTTGGTTTGATGTTTCCTTCCCTTTGCGCCTCGTAACCATACCGTGTCTATTCATGACCGCCGCAAGTTATTCTTCCTAGCCGCACGTTGCTGGTCGCCAATATGTAACGTAGAAAATAGGGGTGTGTTATGTACTTCCTTTATTCTTAAAGCCCCTCGTTGGGTTCGTCAATATGTAACAATTAATTTGGTGTGTACCTGTTAAAATGTATCACAATTGTTTATTTTGTGTATTTGTGTGAATGTAGTGTGTTTGCCTCACACTGGTCGTTACATAAATCGACGTCACTACTGGAGTCCGTAGCGTTGTCAATGTTACCAGTACAACCTACCTGTTAATTCATAGGGATTGTTATTCCCGGGTGGTGCCAAATTGTTTCTGTTAAAACAATTACAATATTTAATTTCTAAAATAATACGTGGTATTAGCATGGACAGCTGTGGCGTTCGAATTATTCCCGCTGCTACACAGGTTGTCGATTCGTCCACTCGTGATGAGCGCTAGTTGGCTGTTACTTAAAACTTCGCTAACACACATATATACTACAAAATCCTATGAAATAACGAGATAGTAATGTTTTGTACTGTGTTTTTTAATACAAATTTGGTCATCAATAAATATGACAAATGAATTATAAATAATTTTATAATGTTATGCTCCGGCTTAGAGCTTGAAACATAAAATATCTCAGAGTTGGCAAAATTGATTCAAACATAATCGTTGCCGAACATGGCTTCAGTCACTTTTAATAAATTACTATGTTTAAAATCTGGAGTTCTTTTGATCATGAAAATAGACATAAACGTTGGTTACATTAAAAAAGTACACTACCATACCTTATACGTACTTAGAAATTATAATGTGTTTATACAATTTGTTCGGTAGTGTCGTATTTCTGTTACAAAAATTGTGCTCTCAAATAAGGTTATAGTTAGTTTAATATAATGTTTTTTACGTAAGTAAATTATGCAATTACCTTTGAAAGAAAATATTACTTTTTAAATAGTGAGAAATTTTATCGTTTGAAAAATAATTTAAGTAATTTAGGGTTTTGGGAATAAGGAATTGATTCGGTACTTATCAGTTCATCTCACGTTGAAATGTCGTCATCAGGATAGTCGTATATTCTTCGAATTTGGGTTGGCGTAAAACTTCTAACATCTTCTTCATCTGGTCTTGGGTTTTTCTTTTAATTATTTTAGTTAATTTGGTTCCTGGACCTCATGAATTCTTCGTAGATTGACATCTATTCGTCTTTGGTTATTTTGGTTCACTGATTCGACTTTTTATAAGTTTAAATTAAAATTTTAATCGTTCCAATTTTGCGTGCCGCTTACCCACGCGTCGTTTTTCAGAGTCTATATAATTTAACGGAAAATAAGCCCTCAAACGTCTCGTTGTCATAGTAACCATAATTCGATGATTGGTTAATTACTCCTTTAAGACATTGTTAAAATATTTGAATTTTTATTCAAATTTATTAAGTATTTTCCTAATGGTTTTATTCCTTTATAATTCCTTTGGGGTAATAAATGACATCACTATTATTTTTCTTTCCTTTCAAAGTTTACAATGATACCTCATAAGGTCATATTTTGTTATACATTAACTATAGTCTAATTATTTGACATTTAATAAATGACATATTTTTCTTAAATTAAACTATTACCATAACATTTCGGTTTTAAAATAATTGATATATAATTACTGTCCATTCACTGGTCTTAGATTAGTAAGATTTCTTGTGAAATTGATACAATTTACATTTGAATGTCTTTGGCAGTTAAATGTCTTCATAGCCAAAATCAGCCATGATTGTTTTTTAGTGTATTTACTTTTTAAATTACATTCTGAATTCAGCCTGATGGGCTTCACTTATTTGTTTGTGTTTTAACTACTATTCAACATACATTTTCATTACTCTTCCTTTAAAATATCATAATTAGGTTTATGGACTGTAGATTCCTTTCAGCCATATTCCTCCTTTAACATTGAACCAACTATTCTTTACAAGTCATTAGTTATTATTAGTACTAACATTGATTTCTTTCTTGTGTTACAAACTAAAGTGATAAACATTGTCACCTTTCATAAAATTATGAAAGTAGATTCCCCTTTCAACATGGGGTGTTGTATTCTTTGCAATCTTGATTTTAATAACAAAACTTTAGTTCTATTCTATCATGCCATGTTAACACAAGTTATTTGTCTGGGCCTTCTCCCTGAATAATATCACAAGCTTCCCTTATATTAATTTGGACTACTATTTCTAATTACTTCTAGATATATTACTATTTATAACATCACTCCAATCATTGGTTGTTTATCAATGTTTCACAGAGTGTCTGCTTACTTATCATTCTATTTTGAATGTTTCACATACACTTTCACTATTTTTTAGGGTACTTACACTTCACTAAAGCACTTCACTTTGGTTCACTGTTTTGTATTTAGTGTTATTTAATGGGTAATCCCTATACTTTACCATTTCTCACTATTTTGTTTTAGTATGATATTTACTATTAACAACATTAGGTTAGTTGTGTTTTGTTAAATCTACCCTTTCTGACTGGGTTAGTGTACTTTTTCTATATTATTATATTTTACAATTGTATTGTCTTTAAAATGGGTACATAGGTTAAGTTAATGATAATAATAACATTGGTTTCATTAATACATAATTATTCGAGGTTTATTGACCGTATTCTATCTTTAAGTATAATATCTTTTCCTTTTATATGTGTGTTAGTTTCCCCTTGGGTTCAACCTGTCTCCTCTTCATTCTTCCTCTTCTTCATCTTCAATAGTCTTCATCTTGGTTCGGTTCTCCTCTTCATTCTTCCTCTGATTCTTCTCTTGTTAGTTCATTGTTTTGTCTATCATATTTTTCTTAAGTATGTTACGTGGTTCCCTTCTTTATGTTTAGGTTGTTGGCTCAATCACTTGGGTTGGGTAATATCGTTGTACGTCTTGTCAAAGTATTTACATTTTAATCATTTTTTAAACATTTTATTTTATATGAAGTACTTTTATATCAAGAATTATCTTTTTTATCACTGGTACAGGATTTGGCTTAATTGTATCGTTACAATGCTAACAAAAAAATATATAATTTAATAAACTAATTCCACTGATTTCAGACAAGTACCACTGTGGGGTCTGGAACCAATTTTTAGAGATGGTAAAGTTGTAGGCTATTTAAGAAGAGGAGAATATGGATACTCACTGGGCTCCAGTGTGGGTATTGGGTAAGTTATCCACAATCTTACAATAGTTTTGTAAAAGAATATGTTGTAAAGCAGCTTTCTACACAAAGTATAAAAAAATCAGTATACTAATCCAGAAATATAAAAGATTTTTCTCAATTAATTTCTTAACGTATACTCTCCTACTTTGATTACACAGGACTTGGTCTCCTCATAGCTCGTTTTAGTATTTCATTCACAATGATTAAAATATTTTTAAGTCAGAAAAAAATAAACTAGAGAAATCTTCCTACACTCCTTTATAGTAAATTTCCACAAACAGTACAAAATACTCAAAAAACATGTCACTTCATACTAAAGAATTCCACTTGATGCTTGTTATATTTTATGAAAAATACTATTTTGTAAAGCATGAATGTTTTTTTGTACAGGTACATTTCAAACCCAACAGGAGAACCAATATCATCAACATTCCTTAACAATGGAAATTACGAGATCGAAGTGATGGGGAAGAAATATGATACCAAAATGTCACTAAAAAGTCCACTGGATCCAGATGACAAGCGTGTACTTGGTATTTATGATGAGCCACTACCTGTAAGACTGTAATTGATTTTTTGTTTTACTTTCTGTCTTATCATATGGACTATGTTAAATGAAGACTACTGTATTTTTTGCATCTGGAAACACTAATTTATTGTGAATAAACTGTTATACCAAGTTTGGTGGATTAAAATAATTCAACCCCTCTTTCCTTTTATCTTTTAATGTAAAAGATCTACGATATTCCTTTTGTCAATCTTCAGTTTTAATAATTTTTGTTTAACCTTATCATACTTTATTCCTTATTATAAAAGGACTCGCACATGATAAAACCCTACCTACAGAATTACTACAATTCATACTAGGTACTCTGAACTCCTTTATCTCATAAAGTAATCTGACAGCAAAAACAAACATGTAGTTCTCAAATTATGTTATAATTGTGTGTCAATTGTTATGTACAATATAGTATAATATTACTTATAATAACTACAAAATGATAGTACACCTTGTAACGGGCCAAATTTGCGGGATTTTGTTTTATTAAATTTGGGGTTTTATTAAAATATTTGTAAATTTATTTCCCATTGTGACAGACCACATGTTGTAAGAACAGTCTCTAACAAAGGTGAAGTAATATCTCAAGTTGTGCAATCAGTACGAAGGAATCCACCCAGCCTCAATTTCCCAGAACTTTGCGAGAATGTGGCAGCGCGCCCGTATGCATCACACGAGCATACGCGCGGACCCACGCCGACTTAGGAAAGTAAAATGGCCAAGATGTTTAAATTCTGTTCACTTAGCTTGCCAAGGTGACGGATGTAAAACTTAAGTCACGCCTATCTGGTGACGTCGGCCAGTAAGCGTCTAAATATCATCGACGTACAACACGGAAAAAACTGTTATGTGTCATGTACAAAGCCACTAAACTGTAACAACTCAGGCTGTGAGCGACGACGAAATTCGCTCGCCGGCATGGCATTAATGTCCGGCCGCATAGAATAAGGCAGTCCCTTGCCGACTTTCGCCTGCGCAGGCAGTTCGCAAAACAGGGCTCATAAAAATAACATTTTTCTAAATTAAAACTCAGTGCAGTTAATAAAAATGACGAAGTGCGGCTAGTTCGATACGTAAAAGAAGAACCAAGATAAACTATTTTAGGACACATCATCCAAACACAAGAAAAATGAAATAAAGCGCTCGAGCGATCACCACGTGCCGGCAGGGAGGGGTATTCTTTTTAAAAAAATGTTAAGGGTTTGTTAATATTCTGTGTGAGTGTGTGTAAAAAATTGCAGGCTGGGCTGTTTATGTTTGTGTGTGATATAAATAAGGTAAGGCATTTATTATGTTTTTGTATTAATTATTATGCATTTCTAATGCTGTACTTCAAAATTTAAAAACCATGTGGAGAGAGTAAATTTTTTTTCATATTTTATACATGTCTAAGATGTTTAACAATCATAAAATAAAAAAACCATTATTTTTCGACTGATATATTTGGGTAAACAAAATCATTTAAAAAACCTTATTTCATTTGATGTGCTGTCAAGTTCGCCGTACGAACGGGGTTCGTCCCCACTTAGAGATCCGGCCAGATCGAAAATTAAAGGTAAGTGGAAGTTTATAATATAATTCACAAATAAAGTAGTAACCGAGGGTTACAATTGGTGCCGTGACAGCAGGATCTAATACAACAAGAAAGTTGTATTACACCGGCCTACATTTTGACAGTACATTGAATGAAGTACGGTTATGAAAGCAAAATTGTAGTCATGTAAACTTACGTAATTATGGTATAAGGTTGATTTTATGTATGCTGTAAGATAAGGTTTTGAAAAGAGATTAATCATTGGTAGTTATTACGTAGGTAAAAATAGATCAATTAAAAATGTCTGAGAACACAGAAAAAAGTAGTGTAATAGAGTCAGTTATGAATGAGAGTGGCCTTGGTTCAATGAACCCGACACCGAGTGTGAGCGAAGTAAGTCAGTCAAGGCCAACAGCTGAGTTGAGCGTGCAATCAGTAACTAACGCTGACCTGACCGGGTCAATTATACTCGATCACGCAGAAGCACATTCTACTCCGGTGTTGATCAAAACAAATAAAACAAAAGAAAAAGAAGTGTCATTAGATGACCTATTTGATTTTATGAAAGTCAATTTCAATGACTTTAATAAACGTTTTGATGCAAATTATATCCAATTTGATATTCAGAATAACAAGCTTAACGAATTAAATAAACGTTTTGATGCTAAGGACGAAAAAATTGAGATTTTAACTAATGACTTTAAAGAACAGAAAATAAAATGCAACAGCAGAATATTAAAAATGATATTATATTTAAAGAAATTAAAGAACAGAATATTCAGTTGCAGCAGAGTATTAGTGTAAAATTTGATGAATTAATAAATGATGTACAAGAAAAGAATAAATGTTTAGAAAATACCAATAAAATAATAAGAAATAATTTGAATAAACTAGAACAGAGTAAGAGCAATACAAATGAAAATTGCAATGACATGTGTGAAAATGTGGTACTAGATGAAGAGTTAACAAATGATGACGATGATGTTGAAAATAATGAAAATAGTATTGAGAATAGTAATGTAATTGAAAATGTAGTATCTGAGAGTGATACGGTGAAAATAAATAAAGAGAGTACTGATGAGTTTGTAGAATGTGATAATGAAATGTTAATGTGTGTTTATGAGTTAGAGAGAGAGTGGAAAGATAATATAGTGGTAGAATGGGGGCAGAGGGTAAATTTTCCCCTTATTATTTATGATGAACCAGAGGGTTCACAAATGTTGTTTTTGAAGGGCAAGAGACCCGTGTTAATAGATGATTTTTGCTTCCCAGTTTTGTATAAGTTTATACCCTCTGTGTGGAATGATTTTATAAGTATGAGATGTTGAGAGAGAGATAGAAGTATATGAATTAAAGAGAGATTATGATGAGTGGAAAGAAATGTTAGGAGTGTATTTAAATAAGAATGATTTAATTTATAATAAAGAAGTAACTGACCCGAGATTGGAGATATTTACTAACGGAGACTTAACAGATATACTTAATGTTGACTTGTTTCATGACTATTTTGATAAAACAGATGAATTTGGTTTTTGTGGTTACGACACACAAGACAGTAATATGTGTGCCAATAAAGTGCTATCTGAAACAGAGATTAATTTTTGACGATGGAGGCTAGACTATAAAAAAATTAAAGGACAATTATAAATATTTTTGTTTTATGGTTTTTGACCTGGCAGACTTGGACAATGAAGTGTGAAAAAACGGAACAGTTAATAACAAAAGTTTGTAAATAAGTGTAGTAAATTTATTTGTGTGTATTGTAGAATGTCAAGTAAACAATGTGTGTGTAGATGGTTGTGATAATAATATTAATATTTGTAATCTAAATAAAGAACAAAATTAATTTTGGAGACAGTAATTAGCGAATTGCAACTGTTTTGATAGCAATGGGATTTGTATTTTAATAATGAATTTAATTAAAATAATCAGATGTTTTAAATATTTTGATTGATTGGAATGTTATATAATTGAATTTTCCAATGAATTTAAATCATTTTACGAGATATGAATTTGGTAATTAATTGTTAAATTGTTAGATTTGAAATAACCATTTTGTTAAATGTTTCAGAGGTTACGTGAAAGTATTGGTGTATGGTGTATATATTTTGTGTATGTCAGTCTAAATGGACTGTAAGTATAAAATTTATTATACTAATTAAATGGAATAAAATGTTTACAGATGTTTAACACAAATGAAATAATTTTAATTTTAACAATGAAAACAACTCGAGATAATAATTTCAAAAATAATAATCACTAAATTATGATGTAACATAAATGTTAATAATAAATTTGAAAATTTTAAGGTGATGAATGATTTGAATGAGGATGGATAAAATGATTAATGAAAAGTTTCACATTATAATGTTGTATATAAAATTTTAAGTTAATTATTTAGTATGCTATTGCTGGGGTGGCCTGTGCCCCAGTAGATAGTGGAATGGGTTGGGGTAACAGTGAGTGTTACCTCCATCGGAGGCCAACATGGCGACAATGTGCGGCACACCTTTTTGTACAATTGTACCATGATAGACGCTCGTGCCGTACATACCAATGATGTATAGAACAGGCACTGAAATGAAGTTTGATTTCCCCGACTTTTCAGGCGATTACTGCCTTACCAGCACTAATTGTGGCTTTGGCTAGCGGTCAGCTATGGCCATAATCAAGTCCCTTGACCATAGCTGACTTGAAATTGGTTGATAGTAGAAATTAAATGGTGGGTGAAACTAGGGGAAATCCCGGAACTATGGAACAGCGGCTGCCACTCTGTCCGCGTGGGGACAGCATAGCCAGGTGGTAGACCCGTCTTAAGGGTTCATAAATATAAAACGAGGATATGTCGATATCCACAATCTTTAAAATCTAAAGCCGAAGCAAAGACACAGAGATGTCCAATTCCTCCAACTATGCAGTCTTTGTGAAAGCAAATGGGCGCTACAGTCCTACATAAATTACAATAGTGTGTGTGGATTAGGAGGTTGTTCAGATGAACAACGAAATTAAATTTCACAACATAAAAAATGCTAAATCAATTTTGCTCTAATTAAACGCTTGTATTCTGCTTGGATAAATAGGTGTTCATACGTTCAGTATAATGTGTTCATTCTGTATTTTAGAAATGTGTTATTTTATTGTGTTAGAGGTAAGAATTTATAACAAATATGTGTTTCATATAATTTGTGTAATTTTGAAATGAGTATAATAAAGCAAATAACTAGACCGACCGGCAGGCGGTTTACACAATAGTACCAGAGTCAGAAAGAGGGGAACAATGATGGTAGATGTAAGGATTGATAACCATATGTATTTCATGTAATGTGTATAATTTTGAAATGTGTTTTCACTTGGCTAGGAATGTCAGCTGATCAGTAGTAAAATGTCACTGTTAAATTGTTTATGGATGTTCAAGGTAATTGATGTTAAATATAATGTTTTAATGTGTTAAAGATGCTATTTTAAATAATGAGAAAAGTAATTTAATAAAGTTAAGATTTTAAATAATTTGTGAAGGTTAATAAAAGACAGATTGCGGGTGATTAATGTTTTATGGGACATATAGATCAGTCCAAGTCAAAGTTAAAGTGGTCGTAGAGAGAAAAATATTGTTTTGAATTAATGTAATGTTGTTGTGAGGTAATGTAACAGAATTTGAGAAGTATTGATGTTGACACAGTAGTTATGAGGAATATATGTAGAGTATTGAGTGATATATTGATGTTTATAATTGATGATGTTATTCTGTAGTTGAAGTGAGGTAATAAGAGTGTTAATTTGGGGATGGTAATTTTGTAATAGGGGATAGTGTAATGGAGGAGTCCGCAACAAAAGGGTTGGGACGGGAAGGGACCGTTTGTCGCCGGAAACGGTTACCTTAGGTAGAATCCAGGGACCAACATAAGGGAATGAGCTTTTGGGGGGGGGGGAAACACTTATCCTAAGTACAAAGGGTTAGAGAATATTTTTTGTTATATATCGAGAGAATGTGGCGATTTGAGTTTAATAGCAAGTTGGGTTTAGAGATCGTTTGATAGATATTTTGATAGAGCTGGGTGTCCTGATAGTTAAAGTTGTTAATGGTATTAGAGTCAGAGTGCGAAAGATTATATATGTATACCTGCCAAGTGGCAAATCGAGTTATAAATAATTAAATCACCCAAATTAATGGAGAATGAGATGATTAAGGAAAAGAGATTCGTCGAGAAATTATAAAATTTTGATTGAAACCAGTGACAAATTTTGATAGAGTTTGAAAATAATGTAAAGTTATAAAGTGTTTATTTTGAATAATTTAAATATCAATTTGATTGCCAGTTATAATAATATTTTGTTCTTTTAAATGTTTTATTTTATTTTGTTTTTGTGTTTAAAGATAGAATTTTACAGATGTACAATGTATTTTCAGATGTAACTTGTGTATAATTTATGTATGTGTCAAGGTTATTGACTTGACCCAGTTTTGATCAGCTGATGGGTGAGGTCATATACTAGACAAGTTTAGCAAGGAAGTAAAGCCGACTTTGCTTTTGATTAATTTGAATGATTTTAAAATAATTTCAATTATTATTTGAAGGAATATATTTTAATAAATTTAAATTTTTGAAATTTAAAATTTTTGAAAAAAAAAAAAATTTCTTTACTTTGCGCCTGCCATCTAGTTGATATTTTTGAACTTTGATGATGTTATTGTTTGTGTATTAATCATGTTTTTTATTGAATTGTATTGTTTACAATATAAGTATAATCACATGTTACGTTAAGGATGTTCCTAGTTTAAGAGATGTTAAGTTTGTGTATTTTTTAATAACAAACAACTAATGAAGAGAATTATTCAGTATAGATGCAAAATTTGTGTTTTGATTTTCAAGGAAAACAGCTAATGAATTTTAACTTAAATAAATTTTTGAAGAATATTTTAAGTTTACAGTATGTAATATAAGTGTGTGTGTGAGCCCAGTATCTGCTAAAGGCAGCCCAGTTTGCATATAAGGGGAAACATATCGGTTGAGGATCTGGCATGATCTAAGCCAGGGATTTAGGATTTTTGGGGTAGCATGATAGAAGGGGAGGTGCGCTGTGGTGCGTATCTGTTCGATTTTTTGGTGTTGGGATCTCTTACAGAGAAGTCCAGTGATCTCGTTCAGATGCGTCCATAGTCGCCGAGCCAGGGGGGGTCGTTTACCCATGAAGTGTAAGAACAAAAGGGGGTTGTTGGCACCAGTTCCTCACCGGTCCTCTTAGGGGTTTTAGCAGTGAGATTTCTTCTGTTTTTGCAGAAGATCTCTCATTGGGGGGGGGTATTGTAACGGGCCAAATTTGCGGGATTTTGTTTTATTAAATTTGGGGTTTTATTAAAATATTTGTAAATTTATTTCCCATTGTGACAGACCACGTGTTGTAAGAACAGTCTCTAACAAAG
Organism: Magicicada septendecula; assembly: GCA_034769895.1. Taxonomy (NCBI): domain Eukaryota; kingdom Metazoa; phylum Arthropoda; class Insecta; order Hemiptera; family Cicadidae; genus Magicicada; species Magicicada septendecula. Next base: position 377,489,730 of record CM068368.1, read on the forward strand.
GCGAAGTAATATCTCAAGTTGTGCAATCAGTACGAAGGAATCCACCCAGCCTCAATTTCCCAGAACTTTGCGAGAATGTGGCAGCGCGCCCGTATGCATCACACGAGCATATGCGCGGACCCACGCCGACTTAGGAAAGTAAAATGGCCAAGATGTTTAAATTCTGTTCACTTAGCTTGCCAAGGTGACGGATGTAAAACTTAAGTCACGCCTATCTGGTGACGTCGGCCAGTAAGCGTCTAAATATCATCGACGTACAACACGGAAAAAACTGTTATGTGTCATGTACAAAGCCACTAAACTGTAACAACTCAGGCTGTGAGCGACGACGAAATTCGCTCGCCGGCATGGCATTAATGTCCGGCCGCATAGAATAAGGCGCTTGCCGACTTTCGCCTGCGCAGGCAGTTCGCAAAACAGGGCTCATAAAAATAACATTTTTCTAAATTAAAACTCAGTGCAGTTAATAAAAATGACGAAGTGCGGCTAGTTCGATACGTAAAAGAAGAACCAAGATGAACTATTTTCGGACACATCATCCAAACACAAGAAAAATGAAATAAAGCGCTCAAGCGATCACCACGTGCCGGCAGGGAGGGGTATTCTTTTTAAAAAAATGTTAAGGGTTTGTTAATATTCTGTGTGAGTGTGTGTAAAAAATTGCAGGCTGGGCTGTTTATGTTTGTGTGTGATATAAATAAGGTAAGGCATTTATTATGTTTTTGTATTAATTATTATGCATTTCTAATGCTGTACTTCAAAATTTAAAAACCATGTGGAGAGAGTAACATTTTTTTCATATTTTATACATGTCTAAGATGTTTAACAATCATTAAATAAAAAACCATTATTTTTCGACTGATATATTGTAAAGAATCTGTTTGTGGGGTTGTAAAAATTTTGTTATTGGTGTTATTTAGTGTAATATATGTCAAAATGTAACTGCTCTGTCGTTTACGGGTAAACCGTATTTCGCTCTGCTGCATTCAAATGTTGCCGCCTCGCCACCTGATTGGCGCACGGCTTTCTGCAGTGTTGACTCGGCTAGCGTTTTGCTTTAACGCCTTCACTTCAATAATTCTTAGTTGTTATTATAAATTAACTGAATCAAACATACAGAATTGCAGATTGAGAACATTTATTAACCTTTTAGAATATTTCAATTACTTTATAGTACATCAAATTCGTTTTCTGCATCGGCTATTACACTTGTTCGGTTGGTACTTGCTCAGTTCAGTGTTTGTATACAAGTCTACTTTGAGTTAATTTACAGTTATATATGATTTTTCTCAGGGGTGTTAAAGTCCTTTCGGCTACAGAAATATATACTTATGGCTAACACACACAAATTTATAACAATTCTTAATACTAATTACATAAACAAATTAATATCTCATTATATTCAATTAAGTAATTACCAATGAAAACTTGTAAAGCAATTTTGGGTTAGTTTTCGTTTGTCAAATTTATTTATCAAAAGGTTCGTCAATTATTTATTATATTTTACTTTTAATAATTGCTAATCGATTAAAGTTTAAATAGTGAATTTAACAAAGCATTTATTTTTGACTCGGAATAGTGATCAGTGAAGTGAAATAGTTATTTATTAATTCTGACCAAAAAATTGTGAATTCGATTATGGGATAATGTTTATACTCATCGGTTTTCCTGCTGAAGATCCTGATGTCGTCTTCTATGGATAACTCCTGGGCTGTCGTCTTCTTATACTCTCCAGAAGTTTATTTCCCTCGTCTCGATGTTTCTCTTCGCTGACTCAGGCCTTGTATTCCTTCGGTTGTCGTCCGTCTTCTTCTATTAAGATGTTCCAATGATCCTCATTTGGTGTCCGTTGTCGTCTCTCTTCTTCACTGCGTCGTTCCGTCTTCTTCAGATAATTATGGTTTGTTAATTAATTTTTTATTAAACGAAATTTTGTTCAGGATTCCCTGGACTATTGTTGTTATCTCCATCTGGTTTAAATTAGGTTCGAATTTACTTTAATAATAAAAATTTTAATACGAGAGCTCCTCGATTGACTCTCAGCGTTGGTCAATAATACATTACTGAAAATCTAACGGTTTTTTGGCAATAAAATTCTTGTTGCTATGGTTACCTAATAAATTATGCTAATTTTCATTGGTTATTAACTTAAGTCATTGTTATGATTTAACGTCTTTTTTAGTCTAATTTTACCAAAATATCTTCAACTGAAGATTTCTATCTTATACTTATAGCTAGAGTTATTACATGAGTACCATTCTTCCTAATTTTTCATGATGATCATTTTGATATCCCTCATGCCCACTTTTGAATAGCTAATTACATTTTTACTATTTTCCATATTTATATTTGACATATATTTTATTCAAAATTAGTTGTTATTCATATATTTTGGTACTAGGAATACTCACTTAATCGGTTTAACCATTTGGCATATTCTGCCTTAACTTTGGATTATTATTTGTTCTCAAAATGACTAAATTTATATTCAACAGTTTGGCCTAGAGCCTAGATTTTATTCTACTCCCACCTAACATTTCTTAATAACATATCTGGTAATTCTAATACAATTTTATAAACAAAACAAACAATAAACATCAGTATTCCTAACTCTAATTCTTATTATGAAAGATTCCTTGTCAGGTTCTAGCCTGAAATAACTTTTAAATACCTTTTTTTTCTCTACTGTTATCTTGCTTACCCTATAATTTACTACATTCTATGGTTTTTGAACAATAATAAAACTCTTACAATACTACTGGTAAACTGTTCCTTACATGATATGTCTTATCTACTAATCCCTTCACTTAAATACAGTGTCTGTCCTTCTTAATTTACTACTCATTCTAATAACTTAATTCTTACCTTATTTTATAATTCTGACATCCTATTACCTAAATTTATAATATCACAATTAGTTTAATCTCTTACTAATGTACAGTTTATCAAAAATTGTTTATCTGTTTATTATAGTTTGCTTATATAATATTTTATTCTACACCCCCACTGCACTTTTCCTTTCATTAGAAGGTTTCTTTAATTATTATCATTCTCACTTTGTTCCATTATATGCTATACCTAGCACTTCACCACTTATTTAATTTTACACACATTTTTAACTTACTCACTTGTTTATTCACACGATTTGTCTGATTATTTTATATCACTGTGTGATTATGGTCATGAATAACTAATTTACTTCCAAATCACTCTGATCACTTTTAGTTATTACTTAAATATTGCTTTTGTTTGGCTCAAAGCATTGTTTATTGTCTTTGGCTATTATCATTACTATTAGTTTGGGGTATGGTTAGTTTCTAACTCCCTACCTTATATTATATAAGTACATTCTTTTATCAACAAGATATATGTGATATTATTACCTTCCATTAATCTTATTATCCTAGTTACATCTCGTATACTACAAATATCAGTTCATTATTTAATTTACAATATACTGGTCATTATTTGGGATTATTTGATTGCACTTAGGTCTCGGCTGCTTCTTCATTGTCTCTTGGTTCCTTTGGTTTTTTATCCGATCTACTGTGTCAGGTCATTGTCAGTTTAATAGTCATTTGTCATTTATTGGGTTACTGGGTTATTGATCTTTAAGTTTATAAGTTTTTGCCTCTTATTCTTATCTTCAGCTTTTTATTTTATAATTAAATACAATTGAATCTTCACTACCTTATGTCATGTTACATAATGCATCGCCACCAAAATTGATTATTTCGAAACAAAGATTATTAGATTTTTTCTGAAATCATCAATATAGTTTATTTTATCAAGTTGTTATGATTCAGGAATTCGTCAATCGCTACTTCTTCTGTATTCATTCTTTATTAAGTCATGGTTCATAATATGATAATTGGTATTATTTTCTTTCTTTATTATTCCCTTTTATGTTCTATTTCCCTAAAATTTTTCTTCTCTCTCCTTCATATAAATTGGTACTAGTCAGAGGGCACGTGTGGCTCTATTACTCTGCTATCCATTTATACACATTTTGAGTTCAGAGGCCTTGCCTATCTGCTCAATAACCTAAATAATTGTTGGACGTATCTTAACATAAAATCATCACATAATAATATTCATAGTAATTATAATAATAGTCGTTCATTTCCGACTCACATAATATTAATACAATAAAACACTTTTGGGATTAATTATTCTTTCTTTTATACATCTCATGACTTTTCATCTCAATAACTTATTTGGATTCCTCTGTTTAAGCTTATGGCGATATTTAATAGACATTTTGCATTGTTTTACTAGCTTATTTTATATGGTAGTGATTCTATTTGTCATCACTTTAATGCTCATTGATATTTAAAATTAACATTGTAGCTGGTTTTGGCTCACTTAGATTTTTTCATTGATTGTTCAGTTAATCTGCCAGTGTTATTTTTTATTTGATTGTTTTGTCTCTTCTTTTGTGAAACATTAATTTTTATTTATCCCCTTTTTGTGATAGGGTTTGTTAATGATGTTATGTAGCGTCATCATTATTTGTGTAGCATTGAATTATTTTATATCTCAATTTTTATGATATTTCATTATACATATTTTCAAAATTACATGTGTTTACACATTTTGTTTCACACTTGGTCGTAAGTTTAGCCTTACTTTGTTTTGAATTTAGCTTATCTTTCTTCTAAATTCCCTTTCATTTATAATAATAATAGTTCCAATCAAATACTTATTGTAAGTTGTGCTTACATTTATTTTTGAATTTTGATAATTTTTACTTTCAAAATTCTCTTTAATTTTCTGACACTGGTTCATAATACTTTTTTAAAGAAGACTGGTTATAAGTCCCTTTTATTTTTTTAGTTGTGATCTCACTTATGACATAGGTATTATTTTTGTTATCTTTCAATATGAGATAGGGTATTTATTTTACTATACAATGGACCCTGTTATATACACTCCTTTTTTCTGGTAAGTTAATTTTCTCATTTATATACATTAATTGGTTTGCATGGTCGTTCTACCTAAAATCAGTCCCATCTCTCAGTGTTCTTACACACTTGGTTTAACCATGGTCCATGATTATATGAGTTGCTCCTGTTCGGACTGCTGTCGTTTCAGAATGACTTCTGTTCGTGTCCACTTTCTTGCTGCAATCTTGTATTTAAATGTTTCTATCATAACATTTTCACTTGTTTCCATTGCTATCTCAATCATTTCATTATTTTGTTTGTACAACAAATAGGTCAATGCTATTTCCATTGTAGATGCTATCGTTGATATTGGATTATGCATGTCTATTAAGTATCTTCTCCTTCTTATTCTGTTACACACTATTTTGTAGTGATTCCCTTCTAAAGGTTCTAGTAAGTCTCTTCTGTTATTTTTAAACTTCATTATTTCATTCTGGTCGTTAATTAGTACATTAAACATCTCAAGTAGTCCATTCTTCATCATCTCCAATTCTTCTCTGGTATTCATTAGTTTCCTTGGATGCCTCTTTTTAGTCGTCACCTCTATGGTTTGGATATTCTCCTTGTGGCTGCTATTTTTATTTGCAGGTAATAGTATGCTATTGTCTTCTGTAGTTTTTATTTCCTTCCTACTATGTTCTATTTTCTTATTTCCCGGTTTCCCGTTCTCGTTCAATGTTTCTTTAATACTTTCAGAAACTCTTTCTAGTGTTTCATTCACCTTCTTGAAACCCTTATCTAATGTTTCCTTGATCTGATCGGTTTTGTAATTTGTTTCTTCCCATCTCTGATTCATCTCCGTTTTTGTTTGTTTTACTTCCTTACGATACGCTATTAATTGTCGTTGTATAGTTTCACTGTTACTATCGATTTTATTGTTCAATTTTTCAATATCCTTTTTCATGAGTCTCAAAGTTTCACTGGTTTTCTCATTACTTCTCTCTATCTTTTCACTGATCAATTTATTCTCCTCCTCCATTTTCTGTCTTAAGGTTTCATTTAATGCTTCGATATTTCCATGAATGGTCTTCCTTAAATCTTCTTTAGTGCTGTCCAATTTCTTCTCCATCTTCTCATTATTTCTGTCCAATTTTTCATCTACTTTCTCCTCCTGCTTCTTAAAATTGTCATTTAATTCTTCCTTAGTTCGGTCCATTTTCTCATTCATTGTTCCGAACTGTTCCATCATTATCCTGAACATCTCCTGTGTGCTCAGGTCTTCCTTCTGGGTGGGTTTATCTATTTCCACGGGAGCTAGTAATTCTTCCACATCTTCCACTGATGTTATTTCCTTTTCTTCCATTCTGTCACCTTTCTCGATCTCCTTTTCTAATCTCCTTGCTTCCTCTTCCGCCTCCTTTTCGCGTAGCTTGGCCCGTCTTGTGCCGATGTTTCCCGTTCCATTTCCGTAGTCGCCGCTAGAATCTGTAAAGTTTAAAGGTATGTTTCCTTAACTATTCTAGCCCTACTAGTTAGCGCCACTTTGTAAAGAATCTGTTTGTGGGGTTGTAAAAATTTTGTTATTGGTGTTATTTAGTGTAATATATGTCAAAATGTAACTGCTCTGTCGTTTACAGGTAAACCGTATTTCGCTCTGCTGCATTCAAATGTTGCCGCCTCGCCACCTGATTAGCGCACGGCTTTCTGCAGTGTTGACTCGGCTAGCGTTTTGCTTTAACGCCTTCACTTCAATAATTCTTAGTTGTTATTATAAATTAACTGAATCAAACATACAGAATTGCAGAGTGAGAACATTTATTAACCTTTTAGAATATTTCAATTACTTTATAGTACATCAAATTCGTTTTCTGCACCGGCTATTACACTTGTTCGGTTGGTACTTGCTCAGTTCAGTGTTTGTATACAAGTCTACTTTGAGTTAATTTACAGTTATATATGATTTTTCTCAGGGGTGTTAAAGTCCTTTCGGCTACAGAAATATATACTTACGGCTAACACACACAAATTTATAACAATTCTTAATACTAATTACATAAACAAATTAATATCTCATTATATTCAATTAAGTAATTACCAATGAAAACTTGTAAAGCAATTTTGGGTTAGTTTTCGTTTGTCAAATTTATTTATCAAAAGGTTCGTCAATTATTTATTATATTTTACTTTTAATAATTGCTAATCGATTAAAGTTTAAATAGTGAATTTAACAAAGCATTTATTTTTGACTCGGAATAGTGATCAGTGAAGTGAAATAGTTATTTATTAATTCTGACCAAAAAATTGTGAATTCGATTATGGGATAATGTTTATACTCATCGGTTTTCCTGCTGAAGATTCTGATGTCGTCTTCTCCTATGGATAACTCCTGGGCTGTCGTCTTCTTATACTCTCCAGAAGTTTATTTCCCTTGTCTCGATGTTTCTCTTCGCTGACTCAGGCCTCGTATTCCTTCGGTTGTCGTCCGTCTTCTTCTATTAAGATGTTCCAATGATCCTCATTTGGTGTCCGTTGTCGTCTCTCTTCTTCACTGCGTCGTTCCGTCTTCTTCAGATAATTATGGTTTGTTAATTAATTTTTTATTAAACGAAATTTTGTTCAGGATTCCCTGGACTATTGTTGTTATCTCCATCTGGTTTAAATTAGGTTCGAATTTACTTTAATAATAAAAATTTTAATACGAGAGCTCCTCGATCCACTCTCAGCGTTGGTCAATAATACATTACTGAAAATCTAACGGTTTTTTGGCAATAAAATTCTTGTTGCTATGGTTACCTAATAAATTATGCTAATTTTCATTGGTTATTAACTTAAGTCATTGTTATGATTTAACGTCTTTTTTAGTCTAATTTTACCAAAATATCGTCAACTGAAGATTTCTATCTTATACTTATAGCTAGAGTTATTACATGAGTACCATTCTTCCTAATTTTTCATGATGATCATTTTGATATCCCTCATGCCCACTTTTGAATAGCTAATTATATTTTTACTATTTTCCATATTTATATTTTACATATATTTTATTCAAAATTAGTTGTTATTCATATATTTTGGTACTAGGAATACTCACTTAATCGGTTTAACCATTTGGCATATTCTGCCTTAACTTTGGATTATTATTTGTTCTCAAAATGACTAAATTTATATTCAACAGTTTGGCCTAGAGCCTAGATTTTATTCTACTCCCACCTAACATTTCTTAATAACATATCTGGTAATTCTAATACAATTTTATAAACAAAACAAACAATAAACATCAGTATTCCTAACTCTAATTCTTATTATGAAAGATTCCTTGTCAGGTTCTAGCCTGAAATAACTTTTAAATACCTTTTCTTTTCTCTACTGTTATCTTGCTTACCCTATAATTTACTACATTCTATGGTTTTTGAACAATAATAAAACTCTTACAATACTACTGATAAACTGTTCCTTACATGATATGTCTTATCTACTAATCCCTTCACTTAAATACAGTGTCTGTCCTTCTTAATTTACTACTCATTCTAATAACTTAATTCTTACCTTATTTTATAATTCTGACATCCTATTACCTAAATTTATAATATCACAATTAGTTTAATCTCTTACTAATGTACAGTTTATCAAAAATTGTTTATCTGTTTATTATAGTTTGCTTATATAATATTTTATTCTACACCCCCACTGCAATTTTCCTTTCATTAGAAGGTTTCTTTAATTATTATCATTATCACTTTGTTCCATTATATGCTATACCTAGCACTTCACCACTTATTTAATTTTACATACATTTTTAACTTACTCACTTGTTTATTCACATGATTTGTCTGATTATTTTATATCACTGTGTGATTATGGTCATGAATAACTAATTTACTTCCAAATCACTCTGATCACTTTTAGTTATTACTTAAATATTGCTTTTGTTTGGCTCAAAGCATTGTTTATTGTCTTTGGCTATTATCATTACTATTAGTTTGGGGTATGGTTAGTTTCTAACTCCCTACCTTATATTATATAAGTACATTCTTTTATCAACAAGATATATGTGATATTATTACCTTCCATTAATCTTATTATCCTAGTTACATCTCGTATACTACAAATATGGGGGTGAGCTGGTTGGTCCTCGTCCTCCCCCTGGATAGCTGTTTAGAGTGAACTGAACACCAGCATTAGCTTTCCTTGTGAAAGTCCCATGAACGAAGCGAATAACAAAACGAGCCTCTCAAACGGTCCTTTTCAGGATTCTCGACGTGTCTCACCATCAGTGAGACGAGAACATCCTGACCGACTTAAGGTTTTATTATGGAATTTAAAAGGACAAAGCATTAGAGCAATGCGGCTGAAATACAGAACTGACAAAGATCTCATAATGAGAGAGAGAGGTGTGGGGGCTTTCAAAAGATACGAAATTTGGTGCCCGACAAGAACATTCGCAAACACTTTAATGTGCAAAATTAAAATGAAAGCTAAACATGAAAATGGGCATGTATCTGTGGGTACAACATTTAGAGAAAGGAAACTGAAATTAAAGAGGAATAACAACATGATATCACAAACAGTGAATGGTATTATTATCATGCACTGGAATGCAAGGTCGCTCCGAAATAAATCTGATGAGCTGAGAAAAATCTTGGAAGAGAAAAGAGTGAAAATTGCGTATATACAAGAAGCTTCATTACCACAAATCGAAACTTATCACCCGAAATTTAGTGGCTTCAAAATGTATCACGCATCGAGAGAAAACCGTAGTGGTGGAGGCTTAGTGACGCTAATCCATGAATCACTGACTGTAGAGCGTATTGAGGGTGATATAACCCCCGAAATGGAAGTTGCAAAACTGAGGATTAGAATTAGCAATAATGAGGCTTTTACACTCTACAATGTGTATGTACCTGGGCAAGGACTACGGAATGAAGACCTACTGATGTTGCTGCCGACGGAAGAGAAAACAGTAATTGTCGGTGACTTCAACAGCAAACATCACACTTGGAACAGTGGCTCATCAAATCGAAATGGAAAGATCCTCTATGAATGGCTGTTAGGAAGCAACCAAATTCTATTGAATAAAAATCACACAGCCACGTTCCAATCAGCCTCAACAGGTACACTCAGTACCCTGGATTTATCGATAGTCACTCCAGGTACGTGGGGGAAGGTTGTAGGCTGGCATGTGGGACAAGATCTTGGTAGCGACCACTTCCCGGTCTTCCTGGAACTCGACGCGGGAAACACTCAGATAAGGAATAACACCACAGTACACAGCAGGTATAAAATGAAGAAAGCGGACTGGGATTCCTTCAAAGATGAAACAACAAAAATTCCAACTCAAGACATAGCTACGTTGGAGGAAATAGAAACAATTATCATTAACCAGCCGACAAAAGTATCCCAAAACAGTCAGGAAAAGCCAAGCACAAGTACATGAATAGCTGGTGGAACAACGAGCTTCAGGAGCTAAGAAGAGCGCGTAATAACGCTCGGAAAAAATGGAAGAAAACAAGAATAGCTGTAAACCGAAGTCAGTTCAACAAATGCAATGCCATGCTCCGCAAAGCTATTCTTGAGGCTAAACGAGGGTCGTGGAGGGAGTTCGTCAGCTCCATGAACACAAACACCCCTTCAAGTACAGTATGGAAAAAGTTCAGAGCAACAAATGGAGAATCCTCAAAAAGGATAAATGCAATTAGTCAACCAAACGGGAATCTCCTCCTGGACGATGACTTAAAAGCGGAAGCCTTCAGCAAATTCCTCTCGGATAGGTCGGGTCGCAAGATTTCATGGCCAAAACAGTTAAGCCGAGATGAGCAATTCCTGTCTTGCCGAATGGAACATCTCTATAGGTACGCGGACCCCGATGACATCCCTTTCACACTGGCGGAGCTAACAGATTGTGTGGGAAAGCTCCAGCTCCAGGTTCGGACAACATCCACAACGAAATGTTGAGTAACTGTTCCCCCGAAATGTTGACGAAGATCTTGGACCTATTTAACGATATCTGGAAGACAGGCGAAATCCCTCAAAAATGGAAAACGGCCAGAGTTATTCCCTTATTAAAACCTGGAAAGGACGAATCGAAATTGGCCTCCTACAGACCCATCTCATTAACTTCTTGTTTTGGGAAATTAATGGAGTGCCTAGTCAACAAAAGGTTGACTTGGAGGTTGGAGTCTCAAAACCTTTTGGACAAATATCAGTTTGGATTTCGGCCTCAACGAAGTACCACGGACGCCCTGCTATACTTCACAAATAAAGTTTACGAAGGCTTTGAATGCAAGAAGTCCACGGTTGCGGTCATGATTGACTCTGAAGCCGCGTTCGACAAAATACCACATGCCACAGTCATCCTACAGTGTATGAAAATTGGGATTAGGGGAAGATTATTGCAGTTCATAGTAAAATTTCTTGAAAACCGCCAAATAGAAACTGTAGTAAATGACACAAACTCTTTGAGCCACAGAATAGAGAATGGAATACCACAGGGCGGAATAATCTGTCCGTCGCTTTTCAACATTGCCTTACAAGATATCTCAAATGAACTTCCACCTGATGTACACAGTGTTACTTTTGCGGATGATAAAACCATTTGGGCGACGGATACCAACCACGAGAAAGCAACGGAATCCATTCAGCTAGCCCTCAATGTTATAAGCAGGTGGTGTCAAAAATGGTCTTTAAAGATTTCAACCCAGAAAACTGAATGCGCATTTTTCACCAGATGTAATAAGCTCCCAAACTATGTGCCTCTCCTTACCCTTAAAGACGAAATACTTCAGCCTAACAGAAATCCAAAACTGTTGGGGTTGGTTCTTGATCCAAAACTTCGGTGGTCAGCACACGTGGAATATGTAATAAAGGCATGTACCCCAAGATTGAACGCATTGAAAGCGGTAGCCAGTCGCAACTGGGGCGCTGACACTACAACACTGAAAATGTTTTATCTTGCATTCGTGAGGTCGAAGGCTGTTTACTGTTGTGAAGTTTGGGGTTCAGCTGCAAAAACCCACATAAACAAAATTCAGGCGATCCAATCAGCGGCACTATGTCTTTGCCTGGGTTGTACAAAAACCACCACGATAGCTGCTATGCAAGTTGACTTAGGTGTTGAGCCAATCGAAATGTACATTAGAAGACAAATGTGGACAAAACTTTTGAAAGTCAATACATTACCAATAACTCACCCATTATACAACTTGTGTGCCAATCAGATAAGCATTAAAAATTCGTTCAACTATCAAACGAACATACTGTCGACAACGTTATCGTATAATGTGCCGGAGCAAATTCCACCTGTGTACGATGAAACGCCACGTGCTGGCCGGGAATAAAAGTGATCGTGGATCTTCCACACAAATTCGGCAAAATGAGTCATCCAGATATTCTTAGAGCAGAAACACTAGAGATGATTGACGAGCAGTATAAAAATCATACGAAGATCTTCACAGATGGATCGGTGGACATCGAAAGCGGGAAGTCAGGTGCAGGGTATTTCAACCAGAGTAATGGCGAACGGTACTATATTCCAGCTAACGCACAGTCCAGTATGGACGCCGAATTATTGGCTATAAACGCGGCATTAACCTGCTGTATTTCCATTGAGCAAAAGCTCATCTGTATCTTGACTGACTCCAAATCATCATTAGAAGCGCTATCAAAATCTGGCACGAGTGCGTACTTCTTTCGTATTAATGAAATAAGGAAACTATTCCTCCAGCTACACAATGAAGGAAAAATGATCACCCTTCAATGGGTTCCATCCCACTGTGGAGTCCCCGGAAATGAAATAGCAGATGGGATCGCGAGGGAAGCTTGCACAATGTATCCAACTAACCTAAAGAAGTTCTCCCTGCTGCAGTGCAGAAGCTCGGGTGACCGACACTTCAGGAGCTCTTGGGAGGACAGTTGGAAATCAGCAACCACAGGTCGCAGCTTATACCAAATACAACCTGTGCCGGCCAAGGAAGACATCTACAAGGGAGTAGCGCGTCCGATAGCTGCTTTTGCTGCGAGGGCACGTACCGGCCATATCGTTACCCAAGAATATCTCTTTAGGTTCAATCTCACGGATACGCCACAATGCTTATTGTGTGAAGACGGAGAGGAGAACCTTGAACATATACTTATAAAATGTCATTACCCGATTGCCGCAAGGGATATCTTAAGGATGCAAGTGTCGGGATGGCAAGAAATCATGAGCAATAAGAAGTACTGGGCTATCGCTTCTATGATCTACCATGGACATCGGGCTATCGGCTACAGTTGAAGCTGGACGCCTGTAGGAAGAAGTAAGAAAGTATACTACAAATATCAGTTCATTATTTAATTTACAATATACTGGTCATTATTTGGGATTATTTGATTGCACTTAGGTCTCGGCTGCTTCTTCATTGTCTCTTGGTTCCTTTGGTTTTTTATCCGATCTACTGTGTCAGGTCATTGTCAGTTTAATAGTCATTTGTCATTTATTGGGTTACTGGGTTATTGATCTTTAAGTTTATAAGTTTTTGCCTCTTATTCTTATCTTCAGCTTTTTATTTTATAATTAAATACAATTGAATCTTCACTACCTTATGTCATGTTACAATATTTGGGTAAACAAAATCATTTAAAAAACTTTATTTCATTTGATGTGCTGTCAAGTTCGCTGTACGAACGGGGTTCGTCCCCACTTAGAGATCCGGCCAGATCGAAAATTAAAGGTAAGTGGAAGTTTATAATATATTTCATAAATAAAGTAGTAACCGAGGGTTACAGCCTATACAAATTTCAACAGAACAATAATACATAAAGTAGCATACATATTAGTGTATCAAAATAAATATTTCATTACACAAACATATACATAGACTTTTAGCTGGCAGTGTTATTCCTTACCACAAAGTTATGCTATTTTAATAATTGGAGAAAACAAATGTTCATATAAATCTCAAAAAATACAAGCAAACCAAAATTAGTTTTCTTTTTTTTTAAAGAAAAAGTGATTAAATGATATTGTTAAGTACCTACTATATTGTAATATTTTATGAAGTATGTGAATTTTGTTTATCACCATATCTGGGTCACCATCACAGATTTATTATCTAATATACGGTGTAGCGGGTCGAATTTTTGGGTGTTTTATTTTAACCGTTTGGGGCATATACAAGTATATTTTTATGTATTTCGTTTTGGGCGGACTTTTCATAAAATCATTGTGCAACGTATGTGTCAGTATAACAGTCAATGTAACAGAACAGTGAAACAACGTAAGACGCAGTTGTTGTCGAGGAATGCGGCAGAGAATTCGCGCCAACCACAAAATTCTGAGAACTTTGTACCTGTGTGTGGCAGCGCACATACGCAACTGCTCAATCACGCTCCAAGTGACGCTCTGGCAAAAAACTAAGATGGCCAGAGAGGGAAATTTTCATCATTCATTTGGTTTCACTACGGAAATGCTGTGTTAAGTCCCACCCACTTTTATGACATTAGCCAGTGCCTATTTGAAATCGTCTGCTATCGTCACTCCAACAACTACGTGACTAGTATGATTCGAAACTGGGACGACTAACTGGAAGGCATTGATGTCCGTCGTCTTGACTAAAATGCTCCCGGAGTGGGGAACGGAGAGACGCCGGCAGTTCGTTGTCGACTCCAGCCTGCGCAGGCCGCCCGTCAACCGGGCTCGTCACAAATTTATATATTTTAACAGTAAAAAGTTTAATAGGAGAAAAGTTTATGTGACCGCGGTCGAGTTTAAAAAGATTAAAGAATGTAACTGTATAATTTTCGGAAAATAAACAACAAGAAATTAGCAGAAGATGAGTGCGCGCACGAACCACGTTGTCGGCGGTTTTTCAGTAAGGGCTGGGGCTTTGTTATAAAGGGTTATGGGGTGTTAAAAATGTTTTGGGGTTGCAATTAATAAATTTCATGTATGTGTGAGAGTGAAAATTTGCAGGCTGGGCTCTATCTGTATGTCTTTTATATAGTGATCACTAAGGTAAGATAGTTGAGTAAGTTAGTCTGTAGAAGATGCCAACAGAACAAAGAAACATGTAACTTAATCTGTAAAACAATGATCAAGAGTTTTTGAACAAAATTTAAATATGATTCTGAATAATTAAAAAATCTAATTTCTCTTCCAAAATGAGTTGTGTCAGTGCTTTGCATAACCTATAGACCATGCTTGTATCTAGGTACATGTGACCGAACCCTGTGACCCCGTAAGAATTATCGTAACGGTAAGTAACAATTTAATTTGACATTTCATTATAATAATAAATGTGATTGATCGGTCAGTAAGTCACAATGGCGCCACGAAACAGGCACGAATATAATTAATTATAATTAATTAATTGGATTCCGCATCGACATGGATACAAGCATGTTCTAGGTTAGCTTAGTAACCTAACGGTAGATTACAAAATTTAAATAATTACTGTATGTATTTAATTTAATTTAATTAATTATTCTATTTAAGCAATTTATATAATTTCATTTATATCAATAATATAAAATGTCAAATAACGAAACTGACGTAAATAAAATGAGTGTCGAAGTTTTCGACGACTCAAACGTTAGTAACTATGAAACACACTCGACTCCAAGTGTGAGAGTGAAGCAGAAATAAGTATAACAGATCAAAGTAAAATAAATGAAGATTCAGGGATTCAAATAACCCCGAAATTAGATAGGGAAAGTAGAATTGATAGTAAAGAAGTCGGCTTCACTGACGGAAATATAACAGCGCAATCTACTCCGTCGACAACACGAACTAAAGGGTTGTCGATGGACGATCTGTTTAATCTAATGAAAACCATGTCTGAAAATATAAATAGCAATTATAAAGAGCAACAAATTGATATGAAAACCATGTCTGAAAATATAAATAGCAATTATAAAGAGCAACAAAGTGATTCCAATGTCAAGTTTCACGAGTTAAAGAACGAGATTCAAGAAATTAATAAACGTTGTGAAAATACCAAAGTAGAATTTACCAATAGAGTTAACCAAGTAGAAACCAAGTTAGATGATTCAATACAAAAGGTAGATGTTAAATTTAATGAAATAGACAGTCAGATAGATAGAGTTGAAAAGCAGATAAATGAGAATAACGAGTATTTAATAAGTTCAATGAATGAGTATAACAATGATATAGAATCCAAAATTAATAAATGTAGTATTGAAACTGAATGTAAGTTGAATAGTGTAGTAATGACAGTTGAAAAAATCAGTCAGAACTTTGATGAACATCAAAATAAGATAGAATCTAAAATGAATGAAATTGAAAATAATTATAAGACAGAAATACAAGCAGTAAATGAATCTATCGATGTGATAGCAAAGAATAACGTACAGTCTGAATATAGTAATGATAAAAAATTATATTCACTTGAACAGAATATTAATAATATGAGAGATGAATTAAGTGTAGTAAAAAATCAAAATGTAAACAATGTTACTGAACGCATATTTATGACACGTGACACAAACAATGAAATAGAATTAGAAACTTTTAGTAATGAAAATAGGAGAGTGCATCCAATGCAATTTTTAAATCGAGTACGGGAGTTTGACAGATTTAATGGTAGTAGCTGGGAGGTTAAACTTATAAAAATTTTGAAATGTTTTAAAGGTGATTCAGAGATATGGGCGGAGACGCATCGAAACGAATGGGAGAGTTATGGAGATTTTGAAAGAGCATTTCGGAACAAATACTGGTCGGAGGAGGAGCAGGAGATACTGCGAAGCCAAATAATGGGAACTGGGAGTTTTGGAAGAAACAGCCGTAGTATTACAGTATATACGATGAAGCTGTACAACGAAGCGAAGTATTTGGAACCACCGTTGCCATTTCAGTCGTTTGTACGCCACGTTAGCAAGCACCTACCAAGGGAGGTGCAGATCACATTGATGACCAGAGAGGTAAGCGACATAAATGAATTAGAGAAAATATTAGACGTTTTTCAGAATATTAAGGACCAGGAAGACAGCAGACGCATGCAACAACATAATATACAAAATGGAGGTAATTATGTACCAAGAGGAGGGCCAAACGGAGGAACCACACACAATGGTCGAGAACGGGACAGACGATACCCAATGTGGAAATGTGACGGGTGTCTGGTGGAAAATTATGCTGATCGTAATTTCTGTTATAGATGTAGAAGGGCGAGGCCCGGACAGCAGCCGAGAACACCACCGAGGTTCAACAACCCACAGCAGAGGAACGGTGACCGACGAGTAGAGAATCTGAGAAATGAAGGAGGAAATCAGCAGATGGGCAGAGTGTACACGCCCCGTAACGCAGACGAAAGAATGGGAAACTAAGGAGGACAATGGATGAGGAGGCCCGGCCATTGTCGAGGAATAATCACGGGGTCCATGAAAATAAATACAGGAATAACACGATTCACACGGACTTGGCCACAGAATTGTTGGAAGAAGAGGAGACGGAAACGAGGAGACAAGAGGCGTGGTTGACTGAGGTAAAACTGGAAATAGAAGGTAAGTCAATCTTGACACTTATAGATACAGGTAGCGAAATATCTGTAATAGCAGAACATGTACTCAATAAATTGAAAGAAACTAACAAACATATTCCGTCTTTGCCAGTAGCAGGAGTAGCAATTGTAGGTATTACGGGTGTTAGAAGTAAACGGGTTACAACACAAGTCCAGTTGAACATGTTAATAAATGGGGAAAAATATGAGAATACATTTTTAGTTGTAAGAGGTTTAAATTTAGAAGTGATTTTGGGTAATGATTTTTTAATAAGAAATAATGCTGTCATTAACTTTCGAAAAAGAATTTTAGAATTGAGTAATGAAAATAAACAAATAACAGTTAATTTTGAACGGGTTCTAGACACAGTAAAGATTTCGGGTATCAGGGTTATACCAGATAAAACCATAAATAGGGATATGGAATTTAGTATACATGCGTGTAGAGAGAGTGTGAGTGAAGAGAGGGGAGATAGAATATGGGCCGAAAGAGAGGTTAAATTTTGTGGGGAAGGTGATGAAATGGGGAGTTCTCAGCGTAAAGCGCTGTGGCGGGTAGTTGAGGATTATCGGGGAGTGTTTGCCGGGGAACCAGGGAGGGCAAAAGGTTATGAATGTGAATTAAGGGTGAGGGAGCATGCACCATATGTCCAACGTAGTTATCCGGTACCATATTCGAAAAGGGAGGCTGTACAGTCAGAATTAGATAGGATGTTAGCGGGGGATATTATAGAAAGGTCGGTATCAACTTATTCCAACCCTTTAGTAGTAGTAATCAAAAAAGATGGGAGAGTGAGATTATGTCTAGATGCCCGCAAAATCAATCAAATAATCATTCCAGACCGGGAGTCACCAGAAGCGATAGAAGAGATTTTTCAGAAATTTAGTGGTGTGAAATACATGACCTCTTTAGACCTAACCGCCGGGTATTGGCAAGTGCCATTAGCAGCAAATAGTAGAAAATATACAGCTTTTTTATTTAATGGAAAAAATTACCAATTTAAGAGACTACCGTTCGGTTTGAACACAAGTGTAGCTAGCTTTATTAAGTGTCTCGACGAAATTTTGCAACCACATAACTTAGATTTTCTAACCATATACGTGGACGACATACTAATAGCTTCTAGAACATTTGAAGAGCATGTAGAGCATTTGGAATATGTATTGGAGAAATTATATCAGGGAGGTTTGACGGTGAATTGGGACAAATCAAAATTTTTGCAAACTGAGATACATTTTTTAGGTTTCATCATAACACCTACAGGAATACGTGCCAATCCGGATAAGGTAGAATCCATCCTGACGTTCCCGGAGCCCAAAAATATAAAACAATTGCAAAGTTTTCTTGGTCTTTGTAATTTTTACAGGAAGTTCCAGCGGAACTACGCCCAGACGACGGCCCGACTAAGCGCAGTGCTGCAAAAGAATAAGCAATGGAGATGGGGCGATAACGAAAGAGCGGCGTTTAATGACATCAAAATTAAGTTCACAGACATGATACTAATGAATCATCCCAATTTTAATGACAAATTTTATTTACAGACAGATGCTAGTAATATAGCATTGGGAGCAGAACTCTACCAAGAGGACGAGGAGAAAGAGCATAAAACCATCGCCTTCGCCAGCCGGACATTGCTAGCCGCTGAGCGCAACTACACTACCACAGAAAAGGAGCTCCTCAGTATAGTGTTCGCAGTGAGGAAGTTCCGAACGTATCTGCTGGGTAACAGAACCATCATCAGGACGGACCACAAAGCGCTATCGTTCCTTAATACTTGTAAACTCACACACAGCCGGATTACCAGGTGGGTGTTAGCTCTTCAAGAGTATAATTTTTCTTGGGAATATATCAAGGGTGTAGAGAACAGGGTGCCAGACACACTATCACGAATAGACACAGACAGAAATAGAACAGGTAGAGATATCAAAGAGATAGAAATTTATAGACTATCCCGGGAAGATAAACTTTTTGGGGAGGAATTGAAAGATATAAATGTAATGCAAAGAGCTGATAATAAATTAAATAAAATAATTACTAGTATAGAATCAGATGTAGATGAGTTTGGGTATAAACCATATTTTCAAGTGTTTAAAGGGAGTTTGTTTAAAAAAGTAGAAGGGAGAGAGAGAGATTGGAGATTAGTCATACCTGAAGGGTTGATAGAGAAAATAGTGTGGGACTGTCATTTTAGATACGGGCATTTTGGGGCACGGAAGTGTGTGAATGTATTAAAGGAATCTTGTTTATTTAAGAACATGGAGAAACGAGTCCGAAGAATACTTAGAGTTTGTGAGTTATGTCAGAAATCCAAAGTTGTAAATTATAGGTTAGAGGGCGAACTAAATTATATTAAAGTAGAAAAACCATTTGATTTAGTAGCTGTAGATTTGTACGGCCCACTGCCGAAAGGTAGGGGTGGAGTGATGCATATTTTTGTTGTACTTGATACTTTTTCTAAATATGTCAGGCTATATAGTGTAAAGCGAGCCACAAGTAAGGTGCTGAGCGAGAAAATCACACGCGACTATATGATCAACGTGGGAAAGCCGAAGGTGATATTATCCGACCACGGTCCGCAGTTCATCAGCGGAAGATGGCGCCAGACTCTTGGATGGGAAGGTATTATCCCAAAGCACACTGCCGTATATCATCCACAGTCGAATCAAGCTGAGAGAGTCATGAGGGAGTTGGGCAGAATTTTTCGAACATACTGCCATGCCAAACATAGTGAGTGGCCACTCTATGTGCGGAAGATTGAAAACTGGCTAAACTGCACCACCCACGAGTCGACGGGGTTCACGCCTTATGAGCTAATAAGAGGAAAGCGTCCACAGAGGATTTTGGAACAATTAATTGAATATCCACCAGAAACCGACACTATCGGTAACGATGTTAAGCTGAGACTAGCCAATGAAAGTCTGTTGACAAAAGGGGAGAGGAGAAAACGGAAACATGACATGAAAGGTAAGTGGACGAAGTATGAGGTTGGACAGTTGGTATTGGTACGACGACACGATTTATCAAGTGCACAAGATAAGGAGATCAAGAAGTTTTTCTTATTGTACGAGGGGCCGTACGAGGTAGTGGAAATAAAAATGAAAAATTCATATGTGTTACAGAATAGAGAAACCAGGGAGATAGTGGGTACGCACAACGCTACAAATTTGAAATTATTTTGGTCAGCATAAGTATTTTGTTAATTTGTAAAGGTATGAATGTTATTTAATTATTCTTTTATGTTTTTAGAAGGGCTCCTCCCCCATTTTCGGGCGGCCACGATCTTACCAGTCCTGGCCGTGGAATTCGGAAAGCGGAGGCGGGCCATGGTTGGCAGAATCTTCCTTCGGGCAGTGAAAACAACGATGGTCCGGCTCCACCAAAATTGGTACAAAATAGAAATTTAACCACATATATTTGAACGGGGAGGGGGACCCCAACAGGTACGTGACTCGACTTAAAATTTTTTAATACACTCATGGTGCAGCGGTTTTGGTGTGCCTGTCACGTGCCTGCACTGCCTTAGAGTGTTTGTATATAATGGAGGCTGCATTAAATAAAAGGCAGTGCATTCAAATTAAATTTTTTGGTGTCAAGGGCAAAATTAAAATGGAGCCTTTGACAATATCTTCTGATTGGCCTGAAACGACGAGTTTTGGGGCAAGACGTTTTGGAGCAAGATAGAAAGCGGGGTAGAAGAAATGGTAGGAGAGGGGAAGTAGTGTGTTTCAGAGGGGGGACGTGAATTCACGTAGTATATCTATCTGGTTCCAATCCGTTTTGCAGCGAAACCCGACTTTTCTGGCGGTTACTGTCTTACTAGCATTAATCTCGATTTGAGAATGTTAGTCAGCCTCCAGTGTAAATAGATTTTTGAAAAAAAAAAAAAAAAAAAAAAAAAAAAAAAAAAAAAAAAAAAAAAATACCAAAACAATTTTGGATGTGTATAATTTTAAATTTAAGATATAATTTTTTTCTTCTAAATTTTTTAGCATTAGGTGACCAAATATAATTGTTGGATTTTAGTAGTAGTGGGTATAAGAACGTTTTGAAGAAATGTGGTAATATAAGAACTTGTTATCAATACAAGATGTGGGGATAATTTTGGGGGGGTAGTTTGGTGCTCAATGAAGGGACATAACAGTGTAGTGTGGAACTGCTATGGTGGAAAGTTGTAGATTTTGTATTTAAATATTTTATGTTAATAATGGTTAAGCTTCCATATAAAGTGGGTTAAAACCCCATCTCAATTAATATTGTCATTTAAATTTTAATTTAATGTTACGAAAGATATTTTACTTGTGATTCCCCAAATTTTCGGGCGGTCACGGCCTCACCGAACCCTGACCGTGGAATTGGTTTAGCTTTAACAGCTATGGTTGGGGCACATTACGATTACGCGCTGACCATAACTGGCCATAGCTGTTATCGTTGTAAAGGTGTATTTTGAAATTGATGGGGGGTAATAACAAGGGGAATCACCAAACTATGGAACAGCGGCTGCCACTCTGTTCGAGAAGGAACAGCAGAGCCAGGTGGTAGATCCGTTTAAGGGTGCATAATTTTATAACAAGAACATGATGATGTTCACCAATTTAAACTTAACAGCGGAAGCAGAGACACGGAGAGGAAAAAACCTGCTCCAAAATATACAGTCTCTGTGGAAGCGAAAGGGCGAAACAGTCCTCCATAATCGGAAATAGTGTGTGTGGCTGGGAGGTGACGTAAAGGAGTCACGAATTTTAAAATTTTATGACGTAAAAGTTTTGCTTATTCAAAGTAATCCAATCAAAAATGCTTGTGCTCTGTCCACATAATTACATGCTCAGACTCGTAAAATAAGGTTCATACTATAATTTTAAATGTATCATTTTATTGTTGTGTGTTAGATATAGTTGTTGATAAAATGTATTTTCATTATGTGTGTAATTTTTTTCTAAGCCAATCATTAGACGCCTGGCAGGCAATCAACATAATAGAAGTAAGTGTTGATAATGTATTACATGTATTTGTTCAATTTTAAGATGTAGTTTCATTGTGTTTTTATTATGTTAGGATATCAGCTGATCAACAATACCAGGTCACTGGTATATTGGTTTGTAAATGTTACAAGTAATTAATGTTTAGTGGGTTACAGATATTTTGAAGTAAAGACAAAAAGAATATGAGAAATAAAATAACAATTTATGCAAATTAATAAAAGATAATTCATGGGTGATAAATGTTTTATGGGACATGCAGACCTGTCCAAGTTGAATTAAAAGCTGAATGTGAGGTTGAAATAATGAATATGATGTAATGTTGTTTTTGAGTTGATGTGATATAACAGAGTTGGTGAAGTATTAATGTTGACACAGTGGTAATGGAGACTTTATGTAGATTTTGAATGATATATTGTTGTTTTTATAGTTAATGAGGTTATTTTGTGTATTTGTAGTAATGTAATGAGATTGAGATTTTTTGGGGATGGCAATTTTGTATTAGGGGGTAGTGTATTTGGGGAGTCCGCAACAAGGGTTGGGACGGGATAGGGACCGATTGGCGCCGGAAAGGGTTACCTAGGGAGGGTCCAGGAACCAACATAAGGGAATGAGTTTTGGGAAGGAAACACGTATCCTATGTACAAAGGGTTGGAGAGTATTTTTTTTTATATATGGGGAGAAGGCGGCGAATTGTGTTAAATGATAAGTTGGGGTTTAGAGTGTCCTGATTAGTAGATATTTTGATAGAGATGGGTGTCATGGGAGTTGAAGTTGATGAATATTGGAGTCAAAGGGGTAAAGATTATATAGGTAGACAGAATAAATGAGAATAAATAATTTACATCACCCCCAGTAAGGTAGAATTAACTGTTAACTAAGGAGAGGAATTTATAATAAAGAATGTACAATTGTTTTTTCAACCAGTGACAGAATTTTGATAGAAGTGAAAATAATGTAAAGTCAAGAATTGTTTGTTTTAAATAATGTAAATGTCAATCTGTTTATTATTTGTATTAATATTTTGTTTATTTTAAATATTTTATGTTATTATGTTTTGTATTTCAAGTTAGGATATTACAGATATTTAAAGTGTTTTCAGAAATTATACATAACATATGTAGGTCAAGGGTTTTGTACTTGACCTAGTTAGGATCAGCTGATGAGTTCATACACCTACTAAGCTTGTAGAGTAGGAATTTAATTTTAATTTGTTTGCTTGATTAATTCAAACTAATCTTTGAATAATTTTAATAAATGTTATTTAATAAATAAATTTAATAAATATTTAATGAATAATTTTTTTTTGAATTTTAAAATTTTGAAAATTTTAAATTTTTTTTGAAAAAAAAAAAAAAAAAAAAAAAAAAAAAATTTGATTTTTCGCCTGCCAGCGAGTGAATATGTCAGATAATTATTATTTTGTTGTGTATGTATTAATGATGTTTCTTTTATTGTATTGCTTTATATTGGTAGGCTATAAGTGGTTCTCATGTTAGAGTAAGGATGTGTTTATATTATTAGAAATGTCTAGGTTAAGTCATTTGAAACAAAAAATTGGAAAAAACAAGGAAGAGAATTTTTGATAAAAGATTTTTTTTGAATTTTAAATTTTTTAAATTTATAATAAATTTTAAAAGAAAATTTTTATTTTAATGTGTTAGGGTATCATGTAACGTGAGTGTGTGTGAGCCCAGTATCTGCTAAAGGCAGCCCAGCTTGCAAAAAGGGGAAACATATCGGCGGAGGAGCTGGGATAATTTTAGCCCGGGATTGAGGATTTTGGGGGTAGCATGTTAGAAGGCGAAGTGTGCTGTGGTGCGAGTCTGATCAATTTCTCGGTGTTGGGATCTCTAACGGAGAAGTCCAGTGATCTCGTTCAGATGAGTCCATGGTCACTGAGCCAGGGGGGTCGTGTACCCATGAGGTTAAGAACAAGGGGGTTGTTGGCACCAGTTCCTCTCCGGTCCTCTTCGGGGTTATCGATGAGATTTCTTCTGTCGTGGACAGCAGAATTCTCATCGAGGGGGTATTGTAGCGGGTCGAATTTTTGGGTGTTTTATTTTAACCGTTTGGGGCATATACAAGTATATTTTTATGTATTTCGTTTTGGGCGGACTTTTCATAAAATCATTGTGCAACGTATGTGTCAGTATAACAGTCAATGTAACAGAACAGTGAAACAACGTAAGACGCAGTTGTTGTCGAGGAATGCGGCAGAGAATTCGCGCCAACCACAAAATTCTGAGAACTTTGTACCTGTGTGTGGCAGCGCACATACGCAACTGCTCAATCACGCTCCAAGTGACGCTCTGGCAAAAAACTAAGATGGCCAGAGAGGGAAATTTTCATCATTCATTTGGTTTCACTACGGAAATGCTGTGTTAAGTCCCACCCACTTTTATGACATTAGCCAGTGCCTATTTGAAATCGTCTGCTATCGTCACTCCAACAACTACGTGACTAGTATGATTCGAAACTGGGACGACTAACTGGAAGGCATTGATGTCCGTCGTCTTGACTAAAATGCTCCCGGAGTGGGGAACGGAGAGACGCCGGCAGTTCGTTGTCGACTCCAGCCTGCGCAGGCCGCCCGTCAACCGGGCTCGTCACAAATTTATATATTTTAACAGTAAAAAGTTTAATAGGAGAAAAGTTTATGTGACCGCGGTCGAGTTTAAAAAGATTAAAGAATGTAACTGTATAATTTTCGGAAAATAAACAACAAGAAATTAGCAGAAGATGAGTGCGCGCACGAACCACGTTGTCGGCGGTTTTTCAGTAAGGGCTGGGGCTTTGTTATAAAGGGTTATGGGGTGTTAAAAATGTTTTGGGGTTGCAATTAATAAATTTCATGTATGTGTGAGAGTGAAAATTTGCAGGCTGGGCTCTATCTGTATGTCTTTTATATAGTGATCACTAAGGTAAGATAGTTGAGTAAGTTAGTCTGTAGAAGATGCCAACAGAACAAAGAAACATGTAACTTAATCTGTAAAACAATGATCAAGAGTTTTTGAACAAAATTTAAATATGATTCTGAATAATTAAAAAATCTAATTTCTCTTCCAAAATGAGTTGTGTCAGTGCTTTGCATAACCTATAGACCATGCTTGTATCTAGGTACATGTGACCGAACCCTGTGACCCCGTAAGAATTATCGTAACGGTAAGTAACAATTTAATTTGACATTTCATTATAATAATAAATGTGATTGATTAGCAAGTCACAACGGACACCAAAGACAGACGCGCAGTCTCTTCTTAAATTCAGTTTCTCCTCAAAAGCATTTGCCAATTCATCTATCACTTATCATACTATATTTTGTCAATTTGCCAGGATAAAGAGCTGATAAATCAGTACTTGTTTTTTGAATGTGTGCAAGAATGCTTCAGTTTAATTTTCTAAATGGTAAGGGCTTCTTGTCTTAATTGTATATTCAGTTTGTTCAAGATATCTGCAGCAATCTCCTATTCTATATTTTAACATATTTTGAGCATTTCTAATCTTTTGCATGCATCCTTCTTTATTCATTGTCCAGCTCTTGATACTGCTATGAAAGACAATTAGTAACGCTCTAAATAATTTACATCTAGCTCTACGTAACTTACAGACTACATTTCTACACATTTCTTGACTAGTTACCATATGCAGTTTGCACATTGTGTTCAAGACTCCAGATTGTGACCTAGTCTCCGCTGTTCTAGTGCATACAACTATGCCAATTAGTTTCAGCCCGCCACCCAGAAAATGGAAGATCATTCTGGAATCTCAGCGGGGTATAAATATAAATATCCAGTGGCCAGCTTAGTTTGGCTATACCTGGTGCTTTTACAAGTGCGGTTCACAGTGATTGTTGCAGTTTATTGAGAAGCGATTATTGTGTTAATTAGTGCAAAATGGTAATAAAGTGACATATATTGTTAGATAAATTCAACTTGAATTATTGTACAAGAGTCCTTCATTGATTTATGACTACTGTTTGTGTCTAATTAAAGTTTGTAATTAGTGACTTCACTGGTCATTGTTTCCACTGAACAACACGACAAGTGGTGACTGTCGTAACAGTGGTGTTAGAAGTGCAATAGAACTTTTTAACAGTGGAAACAGGACACGTCATATGAGGATTGTTCAATAGAAACATGTTTGATGTGTGCAGCCGTTACTTCGTCGCCATGGGAACGGAATTCATTTAAGTTTACATTGTCCAAGTACCAATGACGCGACTGTCAAAAATATTTGCAGTTTGCTCTTTTCTAAGCGTTGTGAGTGGGTTGAAAAATGGCATCTGTGATAGAAAATCCGTCCAAGGATAATCTGGTGTTCCGTTATTCAGTTTTTGGCCACTGAGGGACATCAGCCAATGGAAATTTATATGAGAATGAAAGCTGTATATGGTGACTAATTATTCTCATACGGCAGTGGCTGAATGATGCAATACATTTCAACAAGAAAGAGAATCCACTAAAAATTGGCCCACATCGGACCTGCACATATTGCAGGATCAGATGAAAATGTGAGAGCTGGAAACTGATTTACTTGCAAATAGGAGCATCAAAGTTAGCGAACTTTCTCAAATGTTGAGCATCAGCGTAGGAACTGATCATTCCATCATTCATAGTCTTGGCTATCACAAAGTTGTTGCTCAGTGGATTCCATGACTGCTTACTGATGAGCAGAAAAATTTCCATTCGGCCTTATCATTACAGCATTTGATGCGCTATCAACAAGGTAATGCCTTTCTACACCAAATTGTTGCTGGTGATGTTTTTTGGTGTTATCACTATGAACCAGAATCCAAACGTCAGAGTATGCAGTGGAAGCATGCACAATCTCCGAAGCTGAAAAAATGTCGGTCCCATCTTCAGCAGGAAAATTAATGGTGACCATATTTTTTTTATTATCACGGTGTGCTGCTCTTAGATTTTAAAGAACCTGGCGTTAACACCAAAGCTGAGCACTAAGCAGACAGCTTAAAACGCTTACGGGTCCGTATCAAGAATAAACGTCCCGGGAAGCTCACAAATTGTGTCATTCTTCTGCATGATAATGCACGACCCCATGTAGCCCAGATGATTCAAGATCTGCTTGGTTGTATGAAGTGGGAAGTCTTACAACATCCACCTTACAGTCCCAACTTGTCCCCTGTGCGATTATCATGTTTTTGCCCATTAAAGAAACCACTAAAAGGACAGAGGTTTAAATCGGATGCTGAGGTAGAGTTTGCTGTTAGCGAATGGTTCTGCAAACTGCCACAAGAATTTTACCAGCAGGGAATCTACAGATTAGTGTAACAGTTGGACTCATGGCTTAATGTTAATGAAGACGTCTTTTAAAATCGTTGAATAAAAAATGCTTTACAGCTTCTAAACATGTTTCTATTGAATAATCCTTGTAGAAGTGTAGTGTAAGTGGTAATTAGTATAAACACTGGTTACCAATTGAATTTTTCCAAGTACTGCTACTGAAGACAGAAAAACGACAGGATGAGGAAGCAGTAGAGAGACAGAAAACACTCCTGCTGGAAACACAAGCATGTCAGAAAGCATTATTGCTTGATTTAGAGGCATAACAAGACGAGAAATGTTAAGCAGGAGGCAGAAGAGCCAAAGTGTGAAACAGAAGACATAAGAAAAGCACTGATACAGGTGCAAAAGCAACTGCAAGAGGATATTACTGCAGAGATGGGTCTCCTATGTGGTGACTCTGGTGAATTATATGGTGATCTGAATGGCCAAGAGATAAGATTGTCTACAGTAGAAGACTCAATTGCAAACCCAAAAGAGCGAATTATAAGTGAAGTCAAAGAGTTAATGAAAATGCAAACATGTATTTTAAAACAAATTGCTGAACAGACTGTACCAATGGTAAAGACACTTTGCCTGTAGTTGGGGAAGTTAATGTCAAAGCCCCAACATTCGATGGAAGTGCTCACTTGACAATGTATCTTTGGCAGTTTGAAGCTGCTGCATGTGCATATAATCAGACAGAGAAAGACAAAGCAGTTTCACTCATTCTTACTTTAAAAGAACTTGCAGCAGAGCTACTACAGAAAGTGTCACCTGATGCTGCTTCAGTGGTATCTGAAGAGCAGATACTGGCAAGCCAGTTTTTATCAAGAAGACAAGGACAAGACAGCTTTCTTGACCCCAAGTCAGGAACTGGCTTCTTCCAGTTTAAAATCTTCCCATTTGGACTCTGTAATGCACCAATGTTTGAAAGACTGACATGGAAGATCTGGTCTGACAAGGAAAACTAGCCTTGTTTATTTAGACAATGTCGTAGTTATCAGACTTTAAAGACCATTTGGAAAACCTTAAGGAGGTTCTAACTAGAATTCATGATGCCCAACTGAAGCTGAGCCCAAAGAAGTATTCTCTATTCCAGACAGGTGTATAGTATTTGGGCCATTTGTCAGCAGCTGGTTTAGTATGGATCCCAATAAAGTAGACACTGCCTCATTCCAAGGAGTAAACACAATGTTCAGAGTTTCCTGGGTTTATGCTCATAGTACAATGTTTTGTAAAAGGTTTCACTACTATTGCTAACCCACCACATGAGCTACTGGAAAAAACTAATATTCCAGTGGTCAAGGGAGTGTGATCAAGCATTCAGGAATTTAAAAATTGCATTATGCTCTCACCCAATTCCTGTTTTTCCAGCTTCCAAAGGGAAATACATCGTAGACACAGATGCAAGCAATACCAGTCTTGGAGCAGTTTTGTCTCAAGTGCAAAATGGTGAAGAACAAGTAATATCATACTACAGCAAGAGACTTTCACAAGCAGAGAGAAATTATTGCATTACAATGAGAGACTTGTTGGCTACTGTCCGAGCTTTGGAGCACTTCCATAAATACCTGTATGGGAGTGAGTTTTCACTACATACTGACCATGACATGCTTACATGACTCTTGTTGTTTCAAAAACCTGGAAGGGTAGTTGGCAAGGTGGCTTGAACGTTTGCAAGAGTACAACTTTGAGAGTCATCTGCATTGTAATGCAAATAGGTAATCCTGAAGGCCATGCTCAGAAGATTACCAACATTGCCACAGAATGGAAGAATAGAATGCATATGAACAAGTTCAAGCCATCACTATAGATTTCTTGGCAGACGGTTGGATGACACAAGCTTTCCATAAAGAACAGATAGCTGATGAAGACACTGGACTGATCGTGACCACATAAGAGGAGGGCCATTGCCCCAAGTGGCAAGATGTCTGGCATGGTTCTGAAGTGCTGAAGAACTACTGGGCACAATGGGAATCCCTACCCTTAGAGAACGGATTGTTAAAAAGGTCATGGGAAAGTGTTCATGGACAAGATGTGGTCATGGAGCTGATAAGTCCCTTACAGGTCAGTTTGTTTTGAGAGATGCATGATGGAGCATCTGGAGGTCATCTTGGTGTCAATAAAATTAATGACAAAATATGGAAATGATTCCATTGACTTCATCTTCAACATGATGTAGAGGAATGGTGTTGGACCTATAAAATATGTCCTGTAAGCAAAGGCCCACAAACCAGAAGCAGGAGGAAAATAAGACAGTATAATATTTTCGAGACAATTGCCATAGACACTGCTGGACCTTTCCCAGTTACAGCTGATGGAAACCTGTTGTAATGTGATGGTTTTCTTACATAAAACCTAATAATCTACCAATTTGAGAGTCTAGATTTGTGAATAAAAACTAATAACCTAACTAATTAGGAATCTAAGCTAACAGAAGAACAAAATAAAAAATGTTTTATTTGAAAGATGTGTTTACAATCATCATCATCATCATCCCTCTACAACCCTTGGCGGGTCTTGGCCTGCTCCAAGATTCAATTCCATTCCTCCCTACTGCATGCCCTGGCTTTCCAGTTTCTAATGTTCAGCTTTCCGAGGTCCTTCTCTATCTGGTCTTTGAATCTACTTCGGGGTCTTCCCCTTTTTGTACTACCCATTGGTTTCTGGTAGTAATGTTTACAATACCATGTTGTTTTAATATTATAAACTGCTATATGACAGTCTGAAGTTAATGACGGAGATCTTTACAGTTTATTAATCAGTGTAAATACAGTAAAGCCCCGGTTAACCGAACTCGGGTCAACCGAAACCCGGGTTATCCGAAATGCCTCCGAAAATCGCAAATCCAAAAAATAATACAGTACTGTACTGCACGGAAATAATTCGAGGGCGAGAGTGTGCTGGGCTATGGCTAGCGGGGAGAGGTGAACGCCCGACCTTGAGTTGCTTCCTCAGCCACCGGCTCACCAGTCGAAATATAGCTACACTGCCAACTCTCCAACCCCTTCCAAGACCATGACGCCCGCATCAGTCACTAGCTGTCAACACACAAGTGCGGATCTGCGATACAATAGTGCCTTTAAGTGGTTGTTTATTTCCGTTGCGTGTGTATTTTTGTGCTATGGCGTCTAAGCGGAAGCGTGTTGTGATTACTTTCGCTGATAAATTAGCTGCTATCAAAGAAGTTGAAAAAGGAAGTTTATTGAAAACTGTTGCGGCTAATTACGGAGTTGGTGTTTCTACCGTTTCAGAATGGGTGAAGCCTAAATCTAAATTTCTAGAGCAAGCTGTGAAAAATCCTCATAGAAAAACACTGAAAACATCCGACTTTGAAAAAGCAGGCGAAGCTCTTTATCTTTGGTTCACCCAATCAACGAGAAAAAGGCATGCCTTTGACTGGCCCGATACTGCAAGAAAAAGCTAAAATGTTAGGTGAGGAAGGAAAAGATTTTTGTGCAAGCTCTGGGTGGTTAGACAGGTTTAAAAACAGATACGGCATTCGGCAATTGAATGTATGTGGAGAAAAGTTATCTGCAGACCCAGACGTGGTTGCTGTTTTCAAAACAGAGTTTGAAGATTACACCCAAGGCTACACTAAGGACCAAATTTACAATGCCGATGAAACGGGTGTTAATTTCAAGATGTTGCCTACAAAATCCTTAGCTTCCTCAAAAGAAACGTCTACCCCAGGACACAAAATGCAAAAAGAACGGATAACTGTTCTTTTGGCATCAAACGCTTCTGGCACACATAGACTGCCCCCAATGTGTATCGGGAAGTCGAAAAAACCTCGGGCCTTGAAGGATGTTGCCCGAAATGCACTACCAGTTTTTTATAGAGCCCAAAAAAGTTCTTGGATGTCTTGTGAACTCTTTGCTGAATGGTTTAGTGATCAGTTTGTACCGAAAGTTGAAAAGTTTTTAACTGAAAAACGTCTGCCTAAAAAAGCGATCTTATTAATTGACAATGCACCTACGCATCCTTGCGAGTTAAAAAGTGGCGATATTGTTGTGCGTTTCCTTCCCCCAAATGTTACCAGTCTAATTCAGCCACTGGATCAGGGCGTAATAGCGACATTTAAACGGCACTACCGTGGGCTATTTTTGAGAACCATGCTGCAAGATAGTGACATGCAAAACAAAAACATGAATGAAGCGCTGAAGGCAGTAAATATGAAACACGTAATTTATTGGTGTGCGCAAGCCTGGGATAATGTGAAAGCAGAAACTCTTCAAAGGTGCTGGAGCAAACTGTATGATGGGCTTGAAGGAGACGACTCAGAAAATTTTGAAAACTTGACAGAAATGGTAAAAAGAATTCCCGGATGCGAAGACATGGATACGTGCGAGGTGGATGAATGGGTTGTCGCGGACGATTCGCAAGAAATCATGGACCAAGAAATTGTAGAAACAGTGTTGCAGTCAAATGCTGACGCGATCGAAGAGACCGAAGTAGATGTCGTGGATGACGGAGTGACAGCTGACGATGGTTTTCGAGCACTAGAGGTAAGCCTAAATTAAGAATTTGTTATCTTTCAAAAACCTACTGGGTATAGTATAACACAAAAATTACAGTACAGTACATGTGTTGTTGTTAGGTTGCCCTAAGATTTGTTGAACAATGCAGTGAGTCAACGCCGGCTGACGTCCTTCTAATGAAAAGATGGCGGGACATCGCTGCTCGAAAACGTTGGGAGGGACGCAAGAAACAAACAAAAATTACTGAGTTTTTTAAATGAGTAGTAATTCATATGCTCCAAACTATTAAGTACAGTACAGTCATCCCCCGAGATACGTAACACGCGACTTAACGTAAATTCGCAGTTATGTAAAATGAAAATTTCAAAAAATGGAAACATTTTTGAGTAGAGTAACATACAATTTTACAAAGAATTACTGTACTGTATTCTATTTCAAGCATGCAATACTGTACCTTGTAGCGACTGCGTCAATACACTATTCACTCTCACTCTCTCTTTGTAAACAAACACACACACATTCTCTCTTACTTTATTGCTCTGCTAATCCTTTACTTTTCGGTCTAAGCACAAACGCAAGCGTACCGGGCACTCTTTCTCGGAAACTTCTTCTACTCAGTGAAGGTTGAGCAGCGGAACCGAGCACATGTTTATCGCTCGTTTTTCTAGATGTATTGTTTCACGTCATTAGTGTAGCTTGCCGCGAGTGATTTGTTCGTACTCATGTATGTACGTACATACCCATACATATGTCTGTATAATAATAAGTACGTAGGTACACTTAAGCAATGTTCAAATTCGACTTATGTAAAATTAGAGTTACTCAAAAGTCTACGGTCCGCATTAATTACGTATCTCGGGGGATGACTGTATACTGTATATTGATGTACTGTAATCCTAAAAATGTAATTTTAACTTTATATAATAAAGAACATAAGTGTAGCCTACAAAGAGATTTTTGAATTCGTTTGACCTTCAAAACCTTTAAAAAATATGTACTGTAATTACAATACAAAATACTGTAGTATTAGATGTTCATGGCTTAACCAAAAAAATTGTTATCCGAAACGGCTTCCCCCCCTTTAGTTCGGTTAACCGGGGTTTTACTGTACTTGTTTCATATTTTATTAAAGGTCCGCAAGATCAACATAACCTAATTTATAAATAGTTAATGTTATGTATAATATTGTAAATGAAAAATTGTTCATAAATAAAAAAAACTAAATGTGTACAAGTCAAGTTAGAGATCATTTGTTATATTTGTCTTAATTAATGAATAAGGTTTGTTTAACAGTAATGCGTATGCCAACTAGTAAGTCAGAAAGAAATGAAATACTGTTTAGAAGAATGTGTAAGACAGTAAACACAAATTGATAACTGATATTATGTTATTATGTATTTTAAAAGAATGTAACTGTTATAAAAATGAAAATGATAAACTATGTATTCTAGTATTTAGTTCAATGTAATTGAAGATTACTGCTGACATGTTTATTTGGAATGTTCAAATTTTTGTTGTGTAAAAACTATATTAACTTACTGTTGTAAATCTCAAACTAACTTTATTAATGTGACAAAGAATATGTCTGTATTATAATTATTGTATAATGTAAAATAGTAAAGTGTCTCAAAAACCAATAGTGTTAAATTTTACATAAATAAGCTTATTGTGATTATGCTAAATTAAGTAGAAATTTAAGAAAAAGGATGTTAACATTTCTCATAATAAATACTAGTATGTAAACTTATTTAACCACCCGTTATATTTAAGATGTTCATAGCAAATGGTTTATAATGTCAAGTATATTGGAAAAGACTCTTTAGGCATTAATACAGAATTTGGGTAAAAATCCTAAACAAAACATAACTAAATACTTAACAGAAACCTAGCTTGTGAGGTGTCAAATTAATCAGCATCAAACGAGGATTTCATTATGTAATTGAGATTGTATTTAGTATAAGATGAGAGTTTTTAAACTAGGAATCAAGTATTATTCTGGCAAGAAGCCAATCATATCAGCAAACAATATAATGTGATTCAGACCAATCGGAATTTAGTTAATTTTGTGCCAAGAAGCTAGCAAAATTCCCCAAATCGGGGGAGTCTATTGTTGGAATTCGAGGTATAAAGAAGCCCTTTCTGTAACAGTTTGGATCACGAACTTAAGTGTGGAATCAGATCCTTAACAGGTTAAGTTCAACGAATGTACAGCAATGAGAAATAATTAAGTGTTAAACCAATACTAGCGAACCAAGAAGAACTAATTTGGTAATAAAGTAAAAATATTATAGCACAAATCCGAAGATTATTGCAACTGGGTGAGATTAATCCAAATTATTATTCCTTGAATGTAACACCAACTGA
This sequence comes from Magicicada septendecula, assembly GCA_034769895.1. Classification (NCBI taxonomy): domain Eukaryota; kingdom Metazoa; phylum Arthropoda; class Insecta; order Hemiptera; family Cicadidae; genus Magicicada; species Magicicada septendecula. Next base: position 377,524,214 of record CM068368.1, read on the forward strand.
GATACACATAACAGCTTACTAAATACTATGGCCCACTGCACCTTATAAACTTATATAACCATATCACTGTTATTAGTTGTTTGGATTATAATTTATTTGTTGTGTAGTAGGTAAGAAATTTATTGTAATTTGTTGAAAACTGAGTAACAAAGAATCAGCCATCTTGTTTAGTTAAGAAGCAGATTATGCATGCACAGCAAATTTCATTACATTATAGAGTTGAAAATAGTTTGGCATTGTAAATGTATTAAAAGATTTGTAATTATTTTGTACTTCTGAAAGGCATTATCATAGATTTAATTGTAGTCAAAAGGACTCATTTAAATTAATTGATCTTGTAATTAATTCTAAACTTGTTATTTAAAACCCCTGAGATAGCCAATTTTCTATTGTATTGTATTTATTGTTTATAGCCTAAAGGCTATAGATTATATATACGTTGTGTAATACAATTTTTTATTATTCACATTGTAATGGGGCAGAAAGGGTTTTTTATTTTTTATTAAATTTGTTTAAAATTGGTTGTAGTCCACGTTGCAAGTCCCATACGGAATACGGTTTTATTCAGACAATGAACAGTGACATAGCCTTGAGAGCGAGGTGTGGCGATACAATGCAATACGGTTCCGAACAATTAAGATTGGTGTTGCGCACTCATATGCGCAACCTGAGCACGCGCTCGGATAGGACGCACCTTGGTCTGAAACGACGCTAGCCAACATGGCTAAAATGTAAAATTTTCTTGCCACGTGGTTTTGGAACGGCGGAAATACAGGTAAAACCATACCAATTTGAGTCAGGTGACTAGTGGCATTGAGATATCGTCAATGCCTAACACCCATGGACAACACCATACTGGGTGTAAGTTGATGAACTTTTTGTGGCAAGCAGGCTGTGCAATGTCCATCTGCTACATAGCGTTGGCGTAAAAGCTGTGTGCGTAGTTACTGTCAGTCGACTTCAACTCTAGACCGCATGCGGTCGGTTAAATCTTTTACTCAAGTTTAATCCAGGTCGGCCGACCCAACCAGTGCACATCGAAAACATGTAAATAGCGCAAAAAATATTTAACATAACTATGGAACAGTGACTTTGTGATACAGTGAAACAACAACCTTTTTGGAATTCAAATCAGAACTGTGTGTAATGCGCCATGTGATCGACAGGAACGACACCCTATACGTAACAGTATTCCATTAAATTCTTCTTATGCTATATTAAAGGGGGTAATCGGTGTGTGTGTGTGTGTGTGTGTGTGTGAGGAGCAAACTGGGTCGTTTTATTATTATTATTATGATCATAATTTAAGATGATTAGCAATAAGTAATTCAAGTTTTTATTTCATGTATAATAGATACATAGCAGTGTTTTCTGAGAAGAAGTAACGTAAAATCAAATATTTAAATGAATGTAAAATAAATAATAGTTTTTTGAAGACAATGAGCAATACATAAATTAACGTTATTATCCAGCAGTTATTAGCGATGTAACGTAAAAGAAATTGTTGATGTGGGAGTTTTAATATCATCTGACGATAAATAAGATAACAATAAAATGTGTTAGTCATTGCACCACCTTTGTTTTTTCTCTGCCAAAGTACATCAGACGACACCCTGGTAAATTATCAATAAAGGTAAGTGGGACAAATTTAAATATCTCAAATACTAATTAACTCGTAATACTTTAAATGGTGCCCGTAAACAGCAACGTTGTGAATTAAAAAAATAAAATAAATTAATTTACAACCTGATCGAAAATGGCAGAGAAAGGCAAGAGTGCAAGTTTATGTGAAAATGTAGAAGAGTCAATTTTAAATGTTATGCAAGACAATTTAGTATCGACAAATATTGACGAGCACGTAAACGATACAACAGACGAAATTGAGGTAGTAGACGCTAAAAATAGTGAAAGCAATAATGCAAATATATTTAACCAATTAGCGTTATGATGGAAATGATGTCAGGTATGAAAACTGATAATGAGAAGTTACACGCGAGTTTAAATGATAACTTAAAAACGAGTTTAAATGAATTTAAAATTGAAATCAAATCAGAGATAAATGTAGTAAAAATAGAAATGAATAACGAGTTTGCGAACATAAGGAGCGAACTAAAAATGCATGATGTAAATATGAATAGCCGATTGGAAAGTATGAGTGAGACTATTGTTGGAGTGAAAGATGAACTGACTATAGACATAAATAAAATACGAACCGAAATGAAAAACGATATAAAAACAATTAACGAGAAACAGAACGAGAAACTAATAGAGACAAATAAAAAATTTGACGCGTTAAATAAATTTAATGATAAAATTAAAAAACAAAAATGACAAGATTGACAGTAATGTTCAAGGTGTAATTGACGAGTGTGAGCAAATTAAAAAAGCAAATAAAATACAAGAGAGTATAAATGACGAATTCAGAAGCAACTATGAGCAGATTGATGTAATTAAAACTAATGTAACTAGTTTGAAAAGTAAACAAACAGAACACGAAAAAGAAATAATTAAAGTCAGAGAAGATTTAAGTGTAGCAATTAACCAAAAATTAACTAATGTGAGAGAGAGAGAGAGTGATAGAAATATTTAAGCGGAACAGAGGTTATAACGAATTAGCAGAGAGGTTAGATATTACGAGAATTAATAATATTGAATACTTACCTTGTGAAATAGTTAGTACAGCAATTGATGATATTGATTACTTACTTTATGACAAAGCTAATACAGCAGTAGATAATAATGATAATGAAACTGTAATTGACATGACTATGACAGATCATACTAAGGGTGACTGGACTATACTCGATGATAATAAATTATATGATTTAATAACATGGAATAATCCTGTTGGTATTGTGGAAGAATATAAAAGTTTGGATAATCTTTATATTAATAAAAATGATATGAGTTTAATAAAAAATAAACTGTGTAAACGTAAGACCAGGTTTTTGTGCGATGATGGGGGGTAAAAACAATAAATGTTTATGAACGTTTAATTATGTAATTAATGGTTTTGGATTGGACTGCTTTACAAAATGAGGTGTGGTAAACAATAAAATAATGACAAAGAATTGTAAATAAATTTAGAGTGAAATTAATTGTGTTTGTGTTGTAAAATGTATTGTAGGTAAACAATATGTGCGTGTAGCTGAAATTAATTTAATAATAATAATAATAATAATATTTTGTTAAACTAAATAAATAATGAGAGGTGATAATCAATGAATTGTAATTGTTTTGGAAGAAGGTAATTAAAGTAATGTTGTGTTTTAAATAATTGAGGGAATTAAAATAAGCTGAGATGAATTAATTAATTAATTTAAAATGTTATATAAAGAGATGTTACTAATGAATGTAAATGATTTTTGAGATTTGAACTTGGTAATAATAAACAGTAATTGAATAAATGTAAGATGTATTTAGTTATGGAATCATATTATCGTTATTGTTTCAGAAGGTACATGGAGATGTGTACATGATTTGGTGATGAATTGTTTATAATTTGTGTCAATAACAGGAATCATATGTTTTGAATGATGTACTGTGAGTATGAATTTTATAATACAAGTTAAATAGAGTAAAATGTTTACATGTGTTGAAAAGATTTTAAACTCGATGATGAAACTAATTTGAGATAGTTATACTAAATAGAAACCATAGTTAAACGGTAACAATAACTGAAATGTGATGTAAAATAAAGGTTGAAACAATAGTATTTATATGCAAATAATAAAATACTTGAGTCCCTGTACTCGGGCGTCAGTGGAACAATAGTATTTAATTCAATTAATAATATAACATCTTACCTTCGGGTTTCTCTTCCAGAGTCCTACAGACGAAAACAGCTGCAGACAAGGTTATATGGGTTTGAGTTCGGAATAATTACGCTAACACAAATTTTGCGTATTCTAACAAATTTGCTTTCTTTAATGCAATATTTGTTTTCCCTTTACATTCACCCTACACTTGCAATGCAACACAAAAAGACATAAATATTTAACCTATCAATATCAACTAATCTGAAACTGGCCTAAAAATAGCGTTATTTTGGGAACCAGCACTTTGCAACACACTCTCACTCATACTCTTTACATTTCTTTTTTATTCTAAAACCCCGTTATTGTAGTTCAATATTTGTGTTTATTTTAATAGATTTATTAAATTGTTCAGACAGTGTTATGTAAGTTACTTAACACATCCACAGCATTCCTTACTATCTACTCACCGCCTCGTGTGGTTAGCTATTTCGTGTCACTTAAAAAATGTTAGTTCAATTGATCATGAATTCTTTGCACTTCCGCAACACACTCCGTCTTATTTTTAAGTTTTAAGTTACACTTTCCACTTTGTTAACAATTTGTCGGCCGACATAACTCTTGCTCGAGCACTTAGTTGTTTAATAGGCTGGCCGCGCTATATTGTTTGTACACTTTTTAACACTTTTTACATATTTTATTAGATAGGCCGTTTTTACTTTCGGCCTATCTTACACACCCGAGGCCACCGGTTAACTTATTAATGCACTGTATGCTGCTTCTATCTGATGCAAACACTATGGTGGTAATCTGCTTACTGTGATTCACACACACACAGACTGCTGGAGAGCTGTTGCGTAATATGTCTGGGCTGGGCTGTCTAGACATCAATAATTTACACTAACAATGTATGTGTTGCTGGTTACAAGGGGCACCTCACAGGTGAATATTGTAGCATGACAGATAAGCCCATAAAAATGAATGGTAAAATGATCATAGAAATAAAATAATAACATAATTAAATCCGAGAAAGCAAATTAGAATAAAGAATTAATTAAGAACCACCGTGCAATACAATCATTGATTAAAATAAAAGTTCATGTAAAATAAATGTTACAAGGAGTGATCATCAAAACCAATTTAAAAGCTAAATATGAGAAAACAGGTAATACCCAGGTAGGATAGGAGTAGGTAAGGAAGAAACCCAGAAAATGACTAAACCCACAAGAAGAAGAGTAAATAAGTTATAAGAAATAAGAAGAACAGAATGGACCAATGAAGAACCATCCACAAGAAGATGAAGAAAATAATTTTATAAGAAACCGGAAGAAGAGGAGGAATCAATGAAGAAACAAGAGCAAGACAGCATCCACAAGAAGGAATGGTCTTATAAAAAAACCCAAACCCCTAAATGAATATAATAATAATAAATCAGAGTATAACAAAATATTAAAGGTAAAAACCACATGTACAATAGATGTAAACCAAAAAGTGTATAGAGTAAGAATTGAAAGTGAACAAATGTGAGATAATAATATAACACCAAAGACAAATCTTCATTATAATCTATAAATAGATTTCTTGATTCTAGTAAAACTGTATAACTATTTAGAATTAAAATCAAGGAATAAATAGAGAAAGTGCAAGTTTTAGTGTTATAGAAAATAAACCTTATATTTCAATATTGGTGTTCACAAACTGAGTAGATGATGAAATACTACAACTTTAAAGTGATTTAATTTGTGTTCATGAATAATAAATAGAGTATTATCATGACCTATAATACATGTGTTTTTGTAAATAACTGCCACTCTTTTTAGAATAACATTCATTAGAATGAATAAAATAAAACAGAGCAGGCCATAATAACAGTGCAGTGACAAGGTACCATTACCCCTAAAAACTGATGTTCAAACCTAGTTTAAGAAAAATAGGATAAGATTATAATAATTATATTTGTTTGTATAGAATAAGGTGTTGAGAAACAATTAAGTTTAAATGTCAGAATCTAACATTCCTTATTTATAATATTTCTTGTTTATTTTATCTATCAATAAGTATACAATGTCTGAGACAAATATTAATTTGATTTATATATTATGTATTAATGGTATGAACCATATACTAATTGTTATTTTTGTTTACAATAAGAAAATGTTAATTTGAGTTATATGTTATTTGTTAATAGTATGAACCATATACTAATTGTTAACTTGTTAAAATAAGAAAATGTCAATCTATGTCACAATAGCAATGAAAGTCAGAGAGGGTATAAATCAATATGTACTATTTAAAAAACTTTGTAGGTAAAAACTATTAGAAATCTAGGCCAAATGTTAAAAACTAAAAAACAGCATCAAATTTGATTAAATAAGTATAGAAATATAATTAAACTGAAGGAATTTACATCAGGTAAATCAGTAATAAAGTCATGTAATTATAAATATAAGGAAGATTTTGTAAAATTATATCCAGAATTATTGTTAAAAATGGAAATGTAAGAACTCAAAATTTGGAGAGGGGAGTCATATATTACTGAATAATATTTTTAAACATAACCGATTAATCTAATTGCAAGAAATTAAGGGAAGATAAACCTTTTATTACAATCTGAAATTTAATATAATGAATGATATAACTTATAATATGGCTTCATTTGAAAGACAAGGACAGGAAGTGAATTTTAAAAATTACATAACAAAATGAAAAACAAATTACCATTTTAGTTTAAAAACTTAATAAAACTACATTATTTGGTATCAAATTACGCAGAATGAACTGAAGAAGAAGATTAAGTAGTTACTACCTAATAAATTTGAAGAATAACAAAAATATAATCAGTTATATAATGTAAATTATCACATCCACAGGATGCAATACAAATTTCGAACAATGCTTTGAATAAGATTGTCTTGGCTAAGACTTTGGTAAATTAGTTGATTATTGAACGTTGAATGATACACTTGATACGTGTGCTTAAAAACCTTAACCTAGTTACTACTACCGTAATGGCGAACGATTTCGAAGCCTAAAAGTGACGAACGAGAGTTTCGATAAAAAACATATTTTAAACGGAGACCGAGTGAGACAGACACCTACAAACATTCAACTAACACTATACAGAACAGAACACCAGTGAATACAACATTTAAACCCATTAAAACAGTAGTAACACTTAACCATAAAAGTGCTAACATACGACTAACCGACAAAAGTGAATTTGACTTAAATCTATACTATTTTTCCGAATACAACACCAAAACTGAACCAGTGACACTCCACCAACACAAGAAGGAAGAATTGCAGCCACCAGGATGTAAATTCAGAGGAAAAGCATATTTATTAAACTTTGAATCAGCGAGGTGAGACTGACTCCCAACTACACACTAGAGGCAGCCATCTTTGATTACCCATCATCCAACTCAACACAGCCACCACGCTACGGAGTTGGTCTCTTCCTGATGACGCCAAGACTGTTTAAGTAGCCACTCATTTGCGAGTGCTTGTTTCCGTATTAGAAATGCAGAGTAAAATGTTCGGAAGCACGTAGATTAATCAATGAACAAACATTGGTAATGATATCGTGTACTACGTAAAAACACAAAAGAATGGTGGAAGTAGAAGGTGAAGTAAGTTTGACAGAATCAACAGTGACGAACAGAACAGAACAGACTTCAAATCCCTGGTCTTATACCATGCCAGATCCTCAACCGATATGTTCCCCCTTGTCATGCATCCTGGGTCGCCTTCAGCAAATACTGGGCGCGTACACACTCTCATAATTACTCACTAAACAAAATTATCTTTTAAAATTCTCAAAACATTTCTCTTTATATTCAAAATTCATTTACGTTAAAATCAAATTGTACTTCCTCAAAATCACAATAAGAAAATCTTTACATGAATCCCTAATTCTCTTCACTACTACTAACAATCCTAAAGAAAACAAATTGAATACCTTATTAAACATGAATTCACTTATAGTCCAGTCGCCAGAGTAAAAATAATGGTAAAATTTCGTAAAAAATTGAGGCAAAGTGATATTTGGTATAGTTATTGAAAAAGGTCTAAATATCGGTTTAAAATCATCTTTGCATGTTTATAAGGTCAGGCTTTAAAAAAAAACCTTATTTAAGGGCAGCGCGCGGTAAAATCGATAAAAACGTTTACATTCCGTGAATTTCTTTTCTTACTACTAAATAAACCATTGGATCATGATAAAGTCTTCATTCTTTTTGTTTAAAATAGTTCAAATATTAATAGTAATAAAATCAAAATAACGATTTTGTTATTATTTCATCGTTAGGAGTATTAAATCGATAGACGGAATGGTCAATTTTAACAAATCTTCCTCTGTTGAATAATATTATTAAATATGTGTATCTTAATATACATAAAAGTCGTTGTGTGTATTTATATTTCACACCTCCTACTAAACCACTGGACCGATTTCAACAAAACTTAGCACAAATATTTTATGCAACGGGAGAACCAACATAAGATAGGTGTTTTGGGCCCTGGGGGATGTCAAAAATGGAAAATATGAAAATACCGCATGTAGGGTATCAAATTAAAGGGGCTTTCAATGCAAGTAACAATTTTTCATGCATATAAGCACTATTGAAAATTCTTGGGCCCTGGGGCTCAATAAATGGGTGGTTTTGGGGGAGGTCAAAAATGGAAAATATGAAACTGGACCGATTTCCACCAAACTTGGCACAAATTTTTTACGCAATGGGAGAACCAACATAAGATAGGTGTTTTGGGCCCGGGGGGATGTCAAAAATGAAAAATATGAAATATGAAAATACTGTGGGGTATCAAATTAAAGGGAATTTCAATGCAAGTAACAATTTTACATGCATATACGTACTATTGAATACATTTGGGCCCTGGGGCTTAATAAATGGGTTGTAATGGAGGGGTGTAAAAAATGGAAAATATGAAATATCATATGTGACATGCATATACGCACTATTAAAAATTTTGGTTTTTAAAAATTTTGGGCTCAATAAATTAGTGGAATTGGCGGAGGGGTGATGTCAAAAATGGAAAATATGAAAATACCGCACGTGGGGTATCAAATTAAAGGGAATTTCAATGTAAGTAACAATTTGACGTGCATATAATTTATCATATAATTCTAAGGCTGTTTTCACAATTAATAAGTCTGCATCATCGTCAGCTTGTTTAACGTTAGCTTTCTTCTTCCAAATATCTCGTTAGAATTTCAATAAATCGAGTTTTATTAGTTTTATTCGAAAGAAATTGTTCTTGGGTCACTGTGACACACATATCTTCATAGAATAAAATATCTAAAGAGGAATTTTGATTGGTACGGCGATAACGCTCCATAGCTTTGATGCTGTTAGAATTGTTTGTATAGCCATCAAAAACTACAGTAACTTTTGATCCAAAGTGTCTTTTGACATAATTTACGTATCTTTGAAAAATACATTTGAACTTGTCATTTTTTGACCATACTACTCTATGCAGTAACATACCACCATCAATGATGTAAATGCAATCTTCAAGGTTAATCTCAGTGCGGTCCACTTCAAACATATCATATAGTTTAGACTTATCTGTTTTCCGAAATACACCTTCGTAAAACATAGATGTTGGGTACGGTGCAAGTTCATAACGCATGTAATCTTTTAATTCGTCGTCACTTTTTCTTGCTACACAAATGCGTTGAAATATAAACATTGGATCTATAGGGACAATTTCCTCTTGAATTTTCAGACTACTATTAACACTTTTTAATGACAGTACTCTATTTTTTCGTTTAAACGAAACTTTATGGAAGTTTGTACCAGCAATTTCTTCTAACCCTGCTTTTCCAACCTCAAAAGCATTATGACAGTTAATATTATTACCGCCAGTAACGCCAGTAGATATAGACATTATTGAATCTTGATAAGGAAATGTCTCGTGACAATCAAACCAGGATTTTATTTTGAGAATATCTTCAGTATCTCGTTTTATTCGAGAATCTCTAGCATCTACATGCTGATCGGAAGTAGAAAATTGTATACCACAAAAATTTTCTACTTCTTCGCAGATATCATGTGTATATGGCATCGCTAAAATCCATTTATTTGCAGTACTGGTAGTTACTCCCCGTCCAATCATACCACCATCAACTTTCATGACTCTCATTAAGTCCTGTTCGATTGTCATATCAGTATGAGTTCCTGACCAGAATTTCTCAGTTCGTCTTACAGTACAAAATCTGTTATTTATAAAATTTTGAAGTTCTTTAATTTTTAAAGCGGTAGTTTCTGGAATTACATTTTGGTTTTGCATTGAGGTGAAAAGTTTTTCAGATTCTTTTATAAATTGATTCATATATTGTACATATAATAAGGCTGATTTCGTATAATTAAAATGTCCAGTCGCATAAAACTATGGCAACATTTGCTGAATAACTTGTAACTGAATTTTTATATTACCCATTTTTTCAGAGCGCGCAAATGCTTTTGCAATAGAGATCATTCGTATGTATTGTATCCATAATTTTGCAGTTTTACCGCATTCCTCAATTTCAATAATTTTTTCTAGAAATTTACCATTTAAGATGTTAAAAAAATTATGATCTTGTACTTCTTTGTAAGTAAGATTATCATCTAAAAATTCTTGTAGTAAAAATTTCATATTTGAATATTCAACTTCTGAAAGATTCATTTCCTCAATAATCTTTTTACACAAAACTATCCAAATTAATGTGTGGCCTCGTACTGCTCTAGCATAAGCATGGCCATCTAACATCTTATCTACAGTTCCTGGCGCATAGTAACAGCTTAATGCTTCTTTTAAACCGCTTCCTGCCATCACATAACCGATTGAACCAAGAAAAGACATAAGCAGATGAAATCCTCCAAGTCGAACAATTACATTATGTATATCATCATCAGGTGAGGATTGGACCATTTTAAACGCTTTCTGATACAAAGGTTGATCGAAAGTAACAAAACAATTAAATAGATTTAAGTTTTCACTAGTTTTACAGCGTATTTTAAAACGGTGTATATTGTATTTTTGTCAGTTGGAGGAGAGTGTACAAAAGGGAAGCAAACAATTCTAGATAATGTATACGTCATATTTTCCAAAAGCTTGGACATAAAGGCATTCCAGCCAGTAATGCCTGGTTTGGTCACTCCATAAATCCAAAGCAAGTCAGCATTAGAAAAATCTATATTATTAAAACTCGGGTTATCTACTTTTTCAAAAACAATGTTTTGGAGTGCATGTGTATTAATATTTTCAAAAATTTGGAATGGTATTTTGTCAATTTTGCTAATTTCTTTTGCAGTAGGCTTAACTGTCAATCGTTTTAAGGGAACTTTGTTATAATAAAAATCTCTTGGACTTACAACCATAATACCTCCCATACTATGAAAAGTATTTTTCCCGTCTATAGTATTGATGTTAATATCTGAATTGTCAAATGCCAATTGTGCAAAACAACCAGATCTAAATGGAGAACGTGGACTAAGCAATACACTATCCTCATAAAGTGTATGATGAACACACTCCCAGATGCGACAATATATCTATAATTCGTTTTGAAGCAAATTTCCTGTGCAACATTACAGACAGACCAACTTGCAATGGTGATAGAAAGGTTCTAGGTCTTATGCAACTCATAATTGAATGAGTAATTGCTGTGCATTTTGTTTCATATGAACTAATATCACCTTTTTTATTTTTTAAAATTATTTCTTCTATCAGAAACTGAAGGGATTCTGGGATATTCTCATTAATATTTTGGAATATATTATCACTTGGAGGATAAAATTCTGTATTACTTTTCTTCAGATTAACATCGTTTTGAATAATTGCTGCTGCAGATTTTAAGATTTTTCTTTTTTCTTCATTTTCATCTTTTTTTGAGGCTATCCATGTCTACGTTTAATTTTTTTTAATGGTCAAAAAATGGTGTCAGAAAGGCCAAAAAATTTTGTTAATTAACCACCCGAAAGTATTTTTAATAAGCTTTAATTTAAGCCGTCGTACACCTTTGTGCCACAATCTTGCCGTACTTTATGAACACTCAAAGTTTTTTTGTGAATTGCGATTTTTTTGAGGTAATATTCGACATTTCAATATGAAATTTTTGGGTTTTATAGTACTCCACAAAGGTTACCTTTCCCTCAAGTTTTATCAACTTTCATTAATTTGCGTTAAAACAACAGCAATTTGTTTATAAACGCCATCGCCACTTTATTTATTTATTAACAATAATAATAACATCGACTTCCGTATTAAGGCTAGAAATGTTCTTAATTTATTATAGAATACTGAAAAAAAATCACATTAAAATCGGCTTGTTAGGTCCAAAGATATTTATAAAAACGCTATTTTGCAACTTAAATTGTTAATAAAAAAATAAACGGGTTGTTTTTACACAAAACTTAACTATTAGCTCAACTTGATCCCATTAACCAATTTAGCACACAAAAAATCGACTCCCAAAACAATTCACATTTGATTTTTATTTTGACTCCACTACACGTGCTCACAAATAAATAAATATTAGCATGTATAAAAAGTGTAAATAAAAACTTTAAACTGCAATTTTTTTACCTGTTTTATATGATAAAAACAAAAATATTTGTAATGTTTTGATTATAACCTTTGAAGAAATATCAACTGCGTTACTGCTCCGTTCTTGTATAGCAGATGTTTGTATGGCACACCACAACAATGGGTGTTGCGCGCGCAGCTACATTTACAGTTCACACTCGAGGGGAATAGAACGCCGCGCCGTTTAAAAATTTTACCTGTTTTCTAGGGTCTTGTTTTTAGAGTATAGGTATAATCAGGTAAGAGAAATAACATGAATAGATAGATTTAGTATTGTAGTAGCTGTAACGTTAATTTCAAGTACTCAAATAAACCCACTTAAAAGATACATGTATGTAACGCAAAGGAGGCACCTTTTTTTAGTATACACAATTTTTATTTATTTTTTTTAATTTCGAAAATGATTTTAATTTTCATGAGTATAGTTTTTGATGCAGAACACTTGCAGCTTTCAAATACAATTTTTTGTATTTCGATATCTCTATTTTTAAGATTAATAAAGGCAGATAAACTCTGAATTTTCGAGTAAATTTAAAATACGTCGAAATACTCACTTTTGAAAAGGTGTTTTTTTTTAAATAACAACTTCAAAAGTATTTTTCATTATTATAAAATAAAAAGTTTATCTCTTTTAAAGGTAAATTAGTAAAGAACTACTATTTTTTAAAATTTTATTGTATAGTACTTGTAATTTTGTGGTTTCACTTCTTTTTGTATCTACAGTAAATATTTATACACTATAGTCTTTATGTTCAAATAAAATATTTATGTAAAAATCAACAAATTTTGAAAGCTATACTGTTCCCCTTCAAAACTAGCCTTTATTTAACTGGCTATGCTTAGATTAAAGAAAGTTATGATATTTTTGAATAGACGCGCCTGGCTAATTTAGCGAATTACGCAAGATCGGGGGCAAACGCTCTTTTTAAAACGCAGCGCTCATCATTACCAATTTTCAGGAAAACAGTTCCATTAACGTAAAAATATGTAAGGAGACTTTCTGAAGGAAATTGTTTGCTCTTCAATATACACCTTTTTATTTCTTCCAACTGTACATATTTACGGAGTGCTTTAAGAAAATCTGTCTTTACGATTTTTCCAGACCATTTTCAGAAAACCCTAGAAAGGTAAACATGCAAAAATTTTTTTATATTAATTATTAACGTTTATTTAACACGTGCACCAAATATTGCTTTGCCCCAATTTTTTATCAAGTCAAAATCTCTGGCGACTGGACTATTACTCTAACATTTGTTTACACACATATTCTAAACAATATAATTCAATAAAACCCTCGCAATACACATAAACAATAATACACTTAAAACTCAAAACATCAATTAGATGGCAGGCACAAAACAAATTTTTTTTTTCAAAAAATTTTTTAAATTTATTAAAATATACTTTTCTCAATATTCAGAAAATTTAAAATTATTTAAATCAATTAAACAACAAAGTTTGCATCACTTCATTGCCAAAACTGGTCTAGTTTATAACATCAACCATCAGCTGATCAAACTGGGTCAAGTCACAACCTTGACCTACATAGGTTATACATAGGCTACACCATAAAATACATTAAACATCTTTAAAATTTTTATCTATAAACATAATATAATAAGACATTCAAAATTAACATGGTTATTATTACAATTAACAATAAAATTGACATTTAAATTAATCAAAATTTACATATTTTATAGCTTTAATTGGTTTCAGCTTCTATTAAAATTTGTCACTTGTTTCAATTAAAATTTCTTCATTTTAACTATGATTTATTTTCTTTAACATGCTCAATCTCCATTAGTTTGGGTGATTTAATTATTCATAATAACTTGATTGTATCAACTTGGCATTTATATATACTCGCAATCCCCTTCTGACTCTAATACTCATTAACAGCTTTAACTAATGTGACACCCCTCTATCAAAAACATCTATCAAACATTCTCTAAACCCACTTACTACTCAACTCAATTCGCATCATTCTACCCTTATATAAAAAAAAACTCTCTACCCCTTTGTACTCAGGATGTGTGTTTCCATCCCATTTCTCATTCCCTTATCTGGTTCCTGGACTTTCCCTAGGCAACCCTTTCTGGCACTAAACGGTCCCTTCCTGTCCCAACACCTTTCATTGCGGACTCCTTATCACACCACCCCCCTTACAAAATTCCCATCAACTATTTACTCTCCCAATACAATACTTTCAACTACTACAAAATATCTCCATTTACTTATTACATCAATATATCAATCAATACTCTACATATTTTCCCCATATCTACTGTGTCACTATTACATCCCAAATTCTACCTTACATTATTCCCACAACAATATTATTCTCTCTAGTACCCCTTTAAATTCAACATGGACTGATTTACATGTCCTAACAAAATAATAATCACCCAAAATCAACTTCACCTTTTACAATACCTTTAAAATTCTTAACTATCTCAAATTACTTCCATCATTTAAATCAAAATCTTTTAACACATTGAAATCATTATAAAATAAGTATATTAAAAATTTATACTCACAGCACATCGCTCATACCCTGTCATAAGCACATAAATATAAACATCAATAATTCCCTGTACCTTCTGCAACATTTTAACAACAATGTTATTCCATACTAAACAATTTAACATTTATTTATTTATTTATTACTTATTGTCAAATTCACATCTCATAAAATAATTTAAATCCATCATTATATAACATCTTAAATCAATCAAAAATATTTAAACATCTCCAATTATTTTAATTAAATCAATTATTGAAAACACAACATTTTTAATTACATTACTTCCAAAACAATTTATCATTCATTAACTACCACCGTCGTAATCATTTATTTAATCTGACAAAATATTATTATTATTATTAAACAAATTCTACTACATACACACATTGTTTACCTAACATTCTACAATACACACAATTAATTTCACTAAACATTTATTTACAAACTTTTGTCATTATTATTCAATTTACCACACTTCATTGTCCAAGTCAGCAAGGTCAGAACCATAAATCAAAATATTTAAAATGTCCATTTATTAATTTTATGTTCAGCCTCCTTCATCGAATTATAGTCTTACTTTTTTATAACATTTCTCATTCTTTTTCACACTCAATTTATTATTATTATTATAATACTCTAATATTTCAACTTGTTCCGTAAAATCCACATAATAATTTATTGGATTATCCCACTTTATTATCAAATCATAAAACCTGTCTACATCATTGATTTTGGTCGTGTCACCATCTGTATTATTACCTATCACCCTTGAGTATTTTACTGTCTCAATTTCAAAATCATTTACTCCTAATACTCCGCGTCTAAGCACAGGTGAGTATTCAATATAATTATCATTATTATTTCTTTCTGCATAACAAGGTAAGTCAACAATATTACTAATTCTCTCTGTCTTTATTTTTTTCTAGTAGCTCTTCATAACTTCTAACAACATCAAATAATATTATCTCTCTTTCTCTAAATGTGAACAATTCTACCACTCTCTCGCAAAACCACTCATCCTGACACCATCTCACTTTGTTTCTATCACTCCACACAAAAGGCAACATAACATTATCATAACCCATCCTGATTCTTTCAGGGAACTTATGATACATAAAAGGGGACCTACTTCGAGACACCTTGTCTCTCACATAATTACTGGAGGAAACTCTGTCCTCATAACTCATTATCGGAGTCTTTGCTCCATTTAAATCACGGGAAAAATTTGCCCTTTGTAAACCCAACCTCTCTTTAACCACTATCTTATTACTACTCTCTCTTTCCATTAAAACTGTATCTCCACTATTATTCACTTTACTTTCTAACACATTTTTAATTACCTCGTTGTTACCACTTGTTATCTTATTATTATAATTATCGGTACTCACCTTGTTCTCAGTTACTTCATTAATTAAATTCCCACTACACTTACCAGTATTTCTTGTAACGTTATCATCTTTTATTCGTTTTCTATCTATCTGGAAACGTTCATCAATACGTTTACATAATTCATTACTCATAAAATCAAACTTTAAACTTATATTCTGCTCCAACTTAATATTTTGTTCTTTAAAATTAATATCATTTTTAATATTCTGTTGTTCACATTTTATTTTCTGTTCATTAATATCATTATGCATTTTGCGTAATAAATCGTCATTAGAATTCAAACGACTTTCAAACTTACTATCCATTTTTCGTAAAAAGCTCATTATATCATTGTCATCAGACTGTTTATTTTTGTTTGTTAAAACTGGAGTTGAATTCCAGAATTAACAGCGCTTGGACCAGCTGTCCGCATTTCACTCTCATTCCATGCCTGTGGTTCAAGGCCACTTTCGCTCGTATCTACGTCTGTTAAATTACTTTGTTTTGCGTGCTCAGACATTTTGAACTGCTTTATAACTTATTTTTACTTATGTTGTAAATACAATTGGTTAATCTTCCCTTCAAAACATTATACTACAACATACATAAAATAAACCTTATACCATAATTACGTACATTTTACGTACATTAAATTTTGCTTTCATAACCGTATTTCACTTTCTGCACTGTCAAAATAGGCCGGTGTAATACAACTTTTTATTATATTACATCCTGCAGTCACAGCACCAATTGTAACCCTACTTTCCTTTTATTTTATTTTACTTATATTTGAAACTTCCACCTACCTTTTAATTCTTGTGATCTGGCCGGATCTCTCGTGGTGAACTAACCCCGATCGTACGACGAACTGATCAGTGCAGCAAATGAAATAAGGTGTTTGAAATGATTTATTTACTCTTTTAGTAGATAAAACAAAGTAATGAATTTATTGTCATAATTCAACCATAACTTCCACAATTAAATTAAATTGTGTTTGATACTGAGGTGAAGCCCCTTTTTATCAACAATAATTTTAATATTTTTAAACATATTACCTATTTCTACAGTATACTATTACTTAATTAATTCAATGCGACCCAGATTGCTATTCACACACATTCATTCTTTTTTTATTACCCCATTTTAATTATTTAGTACTAAAAAAAAATGAAATTATTTAGTTAGTGGAATTGTCAGTCGAGTACTTCACACTTAACGACTCTGATGATCACGCGTCGTACCGATTGCATGTCCAAAAGCTTAACACATTTTCACTTCTTTTCTGTCACTTCACTTCGAGCTGATAGGTTGTTCTAATTTACGTTTTTATACACTTTGTGGACATTTTGTCAAATTTTGTAGTTCGCGAACTTTTTTTAGGAAGCCCCGGCCGGGGAGAGTTCTTTCGTCGACTGATGAAACGACGGGTAACTAAATCCCCACCTTGTCTGACTGTTTCCGGTAACATACACGGCCCCTTGAATTACAAAGCTTTTTGTCACCGTTTAGGTAGCATGGTTTGGCATTGTGCACTGGTGTTGACGCCGCTGACTGGCGAAAATGTTGAGGCTGTGGAAGGCGTGGCCTCTAAGAGTATCCGGCATCAACGAACCGCATGGAACAAAAGTCTTCGTCCCTCGCCATTTTTCGTGGCGTCCCTTTGGAGTCTGATGTGCATTGTCTATGCGCGCATGTTTATGTTGCGCGTCTTTGTATGTGCCTCAATGCTTAATTACCGTGTGTTTAGACTAGGCATCGCATTCCATTGCCAACTCGCCGTTCACAATCTCACTTCATTGTTCCTTTGACGACAATTTTGTTTCACATTGGGATTGAACGTGCAGATGGAAAAAAAATAAAATTATAATTTTTAATAAAATAAAAACCCCTCCCTTTTTGTCCCGTTACAACACCTAATACGGCTTCATGACCGGACACCCGGTCATAATTATGCTTCACGCATTCACATATGGTGTGAATGTCTGTCACATTGCAATATGAAGTGATAATACTGTCATAATGAACACCCAAACATAATACGATCAAGGAAGCGGTCACAAGTTGCTGGTTGGTTGAAGCGTCAATGCCTGGTTGGTCTCTCTCTGAAGACGTCATGACTGTTTAAGTAGCCAAATTTGTGAGCGCGTATTTCCGTATTACAAACGCAGAGAAAAATGTTCGGAAATGCGTAGATTAATAAGTGAACAAAAGTGCAGTAGTGGAATCCCAGGCAGAAGGAAAAATAAAAAAGTTTTGTTGTTGGATGGCAGTGATGCTTAGTCTAAAGCGTCATTCATCTAATAGGTGAAATTTTTTTTAATTTTTGGACAAAACTTCGAGAGGGCCCCTACTTAAGATGGCATACTTTTGACAGTATGTAAAATTTGTATTGTGAAATTCACCTGGCCAGTTATAATCAAGAAACTTACATAAGAGTACTCTGATATGCAATAACCAATTATATATCATTGGTATCAGTTTCCATATATAGGGAGAGATGAAAGACCACCACTTAAAAAATAGGAGCAATATTGTAGGTTTAAATAACTGATTTAATTAGGTAAATATTACAAAACTGATTTTATTTCTCATCATTTTATTTTATTTTTTCATCCAGCAATTGGATTTGCATGAATGGTAACACTGTTTATTCGCATTTCAGTTAGAGTTTTGAAGTTCTTTGGATTCACCGGCAACTTCTCAAGTTCGTCTAGTGCTTCAAAGCCATCAATAACTCTGAAAGAATTAAGGAAAAATATTTTAAAACGCCCAACTCCCTAGTAGAACTTAATTTATTAAATTCAATTCTGTATTTTGTGAGCAATGATGTCTATCTTACAAATCACTCAACTACATGCAATATCATATTATGTACAAGTGTGTTTAAATTTGTATATTGTAATGTAACATAACATTAAATATGAAAGTCATAGTAAATTACATTAAAAAGGGAATTCTTTCTCCTCAAATAAGAAACCAATTATGTAAAAAACAGTATATAATAAACATGTTAAAATAAAATAGGCCTACATATAATTAATATGATATAGTTTATCAACGTTGTAACATACAGAAAGTGTTAATCTAGATCAACAACTGTAAGGTTCGGTTAAATATTAAAAATTATAACAGTATTAAGTGATTGTGTAGCTGATTGATAACACTGAGTCATTTAAATTATTGAAATAGAAATTGTAAAATATCATTAAGCAGTACATTAGGTTTCAATGTTTAATAAATTATGAAATAAGAGTCTTAAAAAACTAGACAACAAATGTACAAAATTAAGTAATGTTGTTTTATATGTTGAGTACTATATAGTAAAACTGTTTGAACATCAAACAGAATTACATAAATTGTATATAAGTTATGAAATAAGAAAATATATTGTAAATTAGATCAAATTGTAACTTTAGGCTTATGGTGTAGCTAGACCTATAACATGCAAATGTAAAACAGACAGAAAAACACATAATATGTAGTACAGAAAAACACATAATATGTAGTATGTAGGCTATATGGAACCATAAAAGTGATAGAAAAGGTAGTTTTAAAACATAATACACAGTTTCTAATTAAAAAAGTCAATATTAGTTGCCAGTTAGACAGTGCATATAGATTAAGATTCAAGTACCGTCTGCCTAGTGGCAAAAGCTAAAGAGCATGATAATGTCTTTCAGCCGCCAGCAAAACGCAACATTATTATGGTTACTAACTGACTGATTGTTTCTTTTGCGCAAATGTTGCGTTTAGTTGCCATCTCAATATTCTTATTCAATCTACAACGTTTTACTCGTTCGTTGGTTTCCCTTCGCTTCTCTTTCAGTTTCATGTTGTAGAATGCATCGATTTTCTCCTGCTCAGTCATCATCGACGCGAACGGTGTATTTATTAAGTACTCGTTCAATTCTTCGCGCATCAAGTCATCTTCCTTTCGTTTTTGTTGTGATGGGGCCGCTGGTACCGAAGCTTCACCGCCGACAGCAGCCGTTCGTTGCTGTTCCTTCTCGAGCTTCTTTCGTTCCCGACACTTTCTTACTCGCTCGGCATTTTGTCGTTTCTTGATCTGAGCCTTCTCGTCGCTGCTATCCATTGTCGAATGCTATTTTAGTCAGTCGTCACGTTTGTTTACTATATATCAACAGCAGTGTATTTCGCCACAACACAAAACAAACTTTTATTTACATATTGCGACGTATCAAAACAAACCTTTATTTACAATACAACAATCCCAATGACGTCATGCAATGATGACGTCACGCAGTGATGACGTCATACAGCGTTACATGTTACAGAAAGTTTCAAACGACGCAGTACAGACAAAAGAGCATGTAAAACCAAATTTATTCTCACTAAAACGTTTGCTTAAATTCAATGTCAGCAGCGATCATTTCTGTCTTGATGCGTTTACATATCAAATTTCTAGACTGGGGAATCGAAAGTGTGGAAGCGTCACGCAATGATGACGTCATACAGCATTACATGTTACAGTTTCAGCGTTACAGAAATTTTCAAATGATGGCCAGCCAAAAGACATTATCATGTCAAAAGTAAAGTTTTATACCAAAAAATAAAGCTTAATATTAGGTCTAGAAATGTCATCGACATTTAATTTTAACCTAAATTTCATGGGCAATTCAGATCTGTACTTAGTTTTTTGATTAAGGGTGAGATATATGTTATCTCGGAATTTTGAGAAAAAATATAGATTTTTAGATGTTTATTGCATATAAAGTTTAACGCCGATTTAATTTTCAACCAATCACATTTTGTAATTGAATAATAATGAGACATGTTCTATAGGTAACGAAATAAACTTCAATTGTTTAATTGTAAAACAACCTTAATACAAGGTAGACGCATTCGATGTTGCTCCGATATAAAATTATAAAATAAGAAAGAATTAAAACTAAATGAAATCAAACTAATTTATGATGAGGAATTATATACTAAATGAAATACCAAGAAGCAATTTTATACTAAAATTACCAATTATACTTTAAAAAGATTCCGAAGACTTTCGACATCTGAGTCAACGTATTGGTGAGACATAACCATATTATTTCGTTGAAACAACACTTAAATACTAACACATACAGTAATTAACCACTTATTATAATTGTAATTTTTTAATAACCTCAATACGGGAAAACAACACTGAATGACACATCACTTAGTGAACAAAAGATAAGAACAGTGACTAATAGTGTTATACACGATAAAGTAAATATTAAATATTATGCTGAAACATGTTATTTTCACTATTGATAGAAAAAATATAGAAAATAACTGAAACTTCAAATGGACATAATTTTTATTGCAGGTTTGTACACAAAACATAGTGAACACTGCTCCTAGTGGTGATTAAGCGAACTAACTAGAGCACTACAGACTGAAATAATTTGTTTTCATAATTCATATTTGTAAATTGTTTTATGTTAGTTGTTAAGTATTATTATTTGTTATTGTTTTTGGACATAATTCAAGTCTAGTTGTATCAAAGAACTGATACCCTGAGGACTCAATTGTAAATATTATTTGTAAAAGATTATTAAAAATATTTTTGAAGAAAGCAAACAAAAGAATCAAATTGTTTTATTTTAATTATTTTAAAAACAAATTCAAATATAGTAGAGTAAAATACAATATATTATATTATAGAATTGTCTCCTAAAAACGTGGGACAACGATATAAAAATATTACCAGAAACAAATATAAAAATACAAACACAAATACTATTATAGTAAAATTACATAAAACATAATTTATATAATATTTACAGCTACAATAAATCAATCACCATAATGTGCTTCCCGAACAGTACGTATAACACAAAGTTTAAAAACTTTTGGATAAATGTTTGAATAGAGTACTAGTATGATGCTAGAAGCAACTTAGGATTACAGACTATACAGTTTATCCTCTACTTCCAAGAAATGAATTGAGATAAACAAACACATCTTATTTATACACAATATATTTTTAGAATAAAATCTATAATCAGAAGAATGATGTTCTACTTCTCAAGCATTACCCATAAGCACACTCATGGACCCATGGATGAGAATGTGTCCTGCATTCTTAACACATGTTCCTTCCATTTTTCTCTATAATCTTTGATCTTCTTATTACAACACAAATTCTGAGACTCTTCATGATTGCTTCATTTAAGTCTATACTTTCTCGTTATTCCAGAACTAACCTTAGAACCTCATTTCTGCTGACTGAACTCTAATGTAAGTTCTAGTATTTATGGTCCAGGGTTTGGTTTCATATAGCTTACAGGACACAGTTGTAACTTTACAGTACTTTAATATCATGTCCTTTCTTTCTTTACCCTTAATAGAACTGATTGCGCTGCACATAGGGTTACCATCTGACCGGATAAATCCGGTCTAGACCGGATTTTCAGAGAGCTGACCGGATTCCGGCCGGATTTCATTACAGACCGGATTTTTTCTTATAAGCACTGTTTTTGCAAAAGAGCCTCTCTTCGGTAAGAAGCAAGAAGCGATGTCTGCCATCTGCGACGATCACCGAGATTAAGAATCTATTCCAAACAAAAGGAATTTTATTTATACTACCTTATTATGATGTTATAATTTCTATTTCTAAATAAGGAATATAATAGCTTCGATAATAACTTCTTATTTAATTAAGACGAAGCGTCGTAGATAGGTAGAGGGGATCGCGATCGACAGCGGAGAATCGATTATCTTTTGTAATGTCGATTACTAGCATTAGTAATGTCGCAGTGTCGCAGAACGTTTCTTGTTTTGTACCGCTAAAGGCTCTTTTACAAAAACAGTGCTTCGGTTTTCGTTTTTGTTTGCGTGCTTAAATATTCATAAGTATTGAATGCAACGGCTTCTTCTAGTAAAAAACGGTGTAAATTTACCGATATCTTGCAAACAAAATATCGTTCATTTGTAGAGGGGCGAAGTGATGAAGAAGTCAAGTGTACTATTTGTGATTCTTACATCTCGATTGCTCACAAAGGAGGCGCTGATATTGAAAAACATTTAAACACCGACAAACATAAGAAACAGAGTAGGTTGTGTGCATCGACAAGTAAGTTGGACAGTTTTATCAAGCAACCAGATCATAAAAAATGTAGTACAGCCGCTGAAGCCACTCTTGCTTTTCACGTAGTAAAACATCATCAATCCTACAAAAGCATGGATTGTACTTCGTCTTTGTTAAGGCAATTGTTTAGCGATTCTGAAGTGGCTAGAAATTTAGCATGTGGAAGAACCAAAACGGAGGCTATTATAAACAATGTTATCGCGCCATATACTATAGAAATTCTATTAGAAAAATTAAAAGATGTTTATTTGGGATTATCGACTGATGCAAGCAACCATAATGCTGATAAAATATTTCCTGTGATTATTCAGTTCTTTGATTGGAAGTTTGGCACTGACAGCAAATTATTAGAATTAGCAGCATTACCAAATGAAAATTCGCAGACCATTTCAAAGTACTTACTTGAAACTCTCGCCAAATACAGCTTAAAAGAAAAATGTGTTTCTTTTACCGGAGATAATACTAATTTAAATTTTGGCAGCGTTAACAGAGTTGAAGGAAATAATATATTAACATTATTGAACAATAGTTTAGATCAACCGATAATGGGAGTCGGATGTCCAGCTCATATTCTTCATAACGCAATACGACATGCTACAGATCTGTTGGAAATTGATATAGAATCGTTAATCATGAAGATATTCAATCACTTCTCTGTATACACTGTGAGGACTGAAAAATTAAAGAAGTTTTGTGATTACATAGAAATAAATTATGAAAAATTGCTATATCATAGTAAAACAAGGTGGCTTAGTCTTTTTCCTGCAATAGAAAGGATCCTGAAACTATACGAAGCACTAAAGGAGTATTTTTCGACAACAGATAAAATACCAGTGATGATAAAAGTTTTTCAAAAATGTTTTAAATGAAATTTATTTATGGTACTTACATTCTTTAATGGCCATATTTCAATCAAAAATAGCATTGTTAGAGAGAGAAAAAAACTCGGTTGCTGAAGTGTTATGTATATTAAATAAAACAAAAGAGTCATTAGCTCACAGGAAAGAATACAACTTTATTCCAATGAAAGTAAGAGAACTATTTGAAAAATACGAAATTAATGAAGAAAAATAAAGACAAAACAAATAACGAAATTAATAATATGTACAAAGAATGCATAGACTACATAGATAAATGGATAAAACCCTTAGATTGTTTTACATGTTTTACTGGCTAATATTTGTGGAAAATCAAGAATTTAATTTTGATGACATTATTCCTTCAATTGTGTTTTTAAAAGATAAAGGCGTCATCATTGATGATGTAAAATTATTTGAAGAATTTTGCCTTCTGAAGAACTTTCAACTAGGACTACTGACTATTTCCAAGAGCTTGCTGAAAGACAATGGTCAATTTTCTTTAATTATATTAAAGATACCACACTATTTTCAAAGTTATTGAAAATTTGTCAATACTTTTTCAGCATTCTTCCACACAATGCAAATGTGGAAAGGCTATTTTCTTTGATGTCGCCTCAGTGGACCAAAGAAAGAAATAGGTTGTCTGTGGAGTCGATAAGAGCATTATTAATCTCACAGTATAATTTACGTAATATTAATTGTGAGGACTTTTATAAAAACATTTTGTTAAAAAAGGACTTTTTAAATGCTATGTCTAGTGGGAAAAAATATAACAAACACTAAATTGTTTTATAATTTCTTTTTATTAATAAATTTTAGATACTTTTATTTGTGTTTTATTCATAACCAAGTACAGACCGGACTTTTTTCAAAAAATCTGGATTTTTAGTCACTTGGGGCCGGATTTTTCATTTTTAGTGCTAGCTGCACATGAGGGTAAATTTCTGTATTTTTTTAATCAACATCCACTTCACCACAGTAGGATACACCACAAGTGAGGAACCTGATGGTACTGACTTGTTCTATTGTATTGTCTTCTAATGTGAGCTTCTTTTTAAGGGATGGAAACCTTGAGTCTTGGTTTGCATGTTGATATTGGCAGGTTATAGAGCTTTGCTAGTTTATATTGGCCCGAATATAAGACAATTTTTTCCATAAAATGCCCTTCCGAAAATCATACTCGTCTTATATGTGCAACCTAACATTTATAAATTTTGTGTTAAGTGCCTAGCGTATTTTGTAACGCACAGGCTTGCCATGTGCGTAGCATGAATCAACACGCGCATTTTATAATGAGTTCAAGGTCAAGCTCAAGGTGAAAATCCCAAACACACTTTCACCACTGCACGGCTGAAGTATCGTAATGTGTCACAGACGTTAAAAGTTGTTCACTTTAAGGCCCCTTTTATGGATCCAATTCAAATTGTGCGATAAGTTTTGCATCAGAGTTGACTCCGATTTTTATCGTGAGTCAAAAATATTGAAAGTGGGTGTGAACAAACCCTATCAGTGTTGCTGTCATCAGTACTAAAAATGAATCCGTGAGTGCTGTATGCCGCTTATTGGTTCGTTTTTATAAGCTTCGAAAGCAGGATCCCATAGTGCTCCCTATTCTGGATTTTGTCAGTGAGCCTTTCTGTCTTAATGTCTTCCATATTTACAAAACAAATTAATAAAATCACACCACGACGTGAATACACTGATTACTTGGCGTAACTGGCCTCGCCGACTCTAGGCAGAAAGGTTGGCAGCACTGATGTCTGAAAGTCATATGAGAAAAACTTGCACGAGTGCATAAACAAAACCATTACGACCCATGTATCTAAACAACTTGCCCGATATTTTATCGGATGCATTTCCTAGGACACCACGATATGTTTTTTAGTATGGAACGATAAATTTATCTTACGATAGTGCATGCAACAGCCCATTTGTTTCGGTTGTTCTATATGACATACTTGGGCTAGTGTAAACGTATGATGCGGTGTCCAGGTCTGTGTTTACGACGTTGGACTACACTTGCACAATGCATACTTGCAGATTATACTAACAAATTGATCGCTTATCACCAATATATTATAAAACTGAGGAAAGCCCAAAATTACCTGCTTGGCCAAATGGCAAATGCTGACCAAACACCAGTGTTTTTTGATATGCTGTCAAATGTTACTGTGGACAGAAAAGGTGCAAAATCAGTTATAATTAAATCTATAGGCAACGAAAAGTCACGCAATACTGTGATGCTAGGAGTTACTGCCGATAGAAGAAAACTTCTGCCATACGTTATTTTGAAGAGAAAAATGCTTCCGAAGGAACAGTTACCAGCTGGGATTGTTTTTACAGCACAGGAAATGGGGTGATTGACTGAAGAGCTTATGGCAGATTGGCTTACGGTTGTTTAGGGACGTCAACCAGGTGCTTTATTAGGGCAGAGAAGTAGTTCTTTCATGGTCATAGAAGTGAGAAAATAAAAATGAAATAAACACTGATCTTGTTATAATCCCTGGGGGGAATGACTTCTCAGCTTCAAGTCTTAGGTGTGGTTGTTAATAAATCATTTAAGGACTACTTACAGAAGAACTTTAGTGACTGGTTAAATAATGGAAACCATGCATTGACTCCGACAGACAAGTTGAAGAAACCAAGCATACAGTTACTGGCCCAGTGGATAATCACAGCCTGGGGAAAAATCCAAAGTGAATCCATTGTAAAGGGGTTTAAAAAATGTTATTTCTGAGGAGGAGGGGGAGGGGGAGGAGGAGGAGGAGGGAGAGGGGAGGAGGCTGGAACTAAAAACAGTAAGGTAGTTTAACACTTATGATTTCACGTTTAATGTAAAATAGCCATATTTACTTAGTGTAACTTCAAGGTATGATATTTAGACCAGTGTAAATTTCGAATTCTTCTAATGTGTCCATATATCTGCCTTTTTTGCAAATGTGTAATGGTTTAAAGTTGGTGTCAAAATCGGTGTAGTCATGATTGTTCAAGACTCTAGTTTTATGTTAATCTCTCTCTCTCTCTCTCTCTCTCTCTCTCTCTCTCTCTCTCTCTCTCTCTCTATATATATATATATATATATATATATATATATATATATAAATATGCAATCACTTTCTGCTACAGTCCGTTTCTTGATGTATATAATTCTATAATACTTATAACTAATTTACCTCAAGATATATTTTTTTTTTTCCTCCTTTAGGGACATGTTTCGGGAGATCCTGTTCTCCCATCTTCAGCCTTCGCCATCTTGCTTCTGGTGCAGTATTTGTGTGTTGGCTTCTGGATGTTATTAAGGTGGTTTGTTGGTCTTTGGTCCTTCAATGTTGCATTATTGTGTGTGGTTGTGGTATCTGTTTTTGTATTTTGTGTATTTTCGATGTTGAGTGCTTTGAATATTGTGTCATGTTTTGTATTGATTTGTATTTGTTCTGGTATTAATTTGTTTTGTGTTTTATGTTTGTAAATCTGTAAATTTTCCCAAATGTTCATTATGGTGCCTTTGTGTGTTATGTTTTATTAGTGTTACATTGGTTATGTCTGGGAATTCATGTCCTGTGTTTATTGCATGTTATGAATTCCCAGACAACCACTGTAACACTAATAAATATTATAACATTGCCAAACCCTGATCACATTTGATATAAATAAGTATGTAAAAAATGCCAAGAAACCATATATTTTGATAGATAAATGATAACGAGAATGAAAGTAGTAAATATAATCAATAGTGAAGGAGGAAGAATACAACCAAAGGTGGTTACAAAACAAGAAAATACGAACTAGACTGACAGACAACTGACATTGACCCAACCCCAGAGATTGGCCAGATATTAACCAAAGTAAAGCGAGACAAGAAGACAGTGAAGAAAAAAAGAAAAAAAAATTTACATGGCCATAACAATTAACTCACAAGATTGTTTTAAAAGAGCATAATTTTTTATTATTGTTAATAATTTATGTTTAAATTTTTATTAGTGGTAACTTGTAAATGACAGTATCTCAGCAATTGTTATACATAAAAAAACCATGTGTAGATATGATTGTATGTATATCCTTATCTATAGGTGATGTGTCAGCTGTTATGTTTAAAATTACACTCATACAGACAGGGAATAGAAATGTGTGCGTGGTTCAATCAGAGAACAAATTGTATATCCTACTATATACTTTGGAACTTTTACTAAGATTATTTCAGCAGTATGTATATTATTTCAGCATTATGTGTTTGAAAGTATAAGGTTTTGGAGAGTTTATTTATTCGCTAATATTATTGCTGTTGCTACAGATGTAGTAGGTTTCAATTAACACAATATATTTTAACATTATTAAATTGTTGTTATTATTACTAATTATGACATTTCAGACCAATTTTTATCACTTTAATGACAATATATACAAAGTTATGTTTTATTTGAAAGATGTATTTACAATACCATGTTGTTTGCATATTATAAAATGATATGTGACAGTCTGAAGTTAACAAAAGAGACATGAACTCATTAGATACAAAAACTTTGTAATAATAGTGAGATCGTGAGAAATATAAGGGTAATTAGAGATAGGTAGGGAGTGACAAAGATGAACAGTGAAGTGATAAGTGTAATAAAATAAACAGCATATAATCTTAAGAAAAAAGAGTTAAACAAGTGTGACAAACCCAAAACATAAGCACATGTTAAATGAGCAATTAAGTTAAGTATATTAGACTGAAAGACACAGAATAATTGTGAATGTAAAAAAAAAACAGAAAAAATATTATCTCAATATAAAAATCACCAGGGTGATTACTGTTATAAAAGAGATGGTGTAGGTATAACACTCACCAAATTTGTTCATTTGTTAATTTAAAGAAAGAAGTTATTGGCTTAATGTTTAAGGCAGTAAATACCAGAAGAAATAGTTTTACAGTAATATGTTAGTATGTTTTAAGTAAGTAAGGAATTTATAAAGAAAATAATAGCAATACCTTTATAAGAAATAATAGGCAAAATATAATAATTATGTGTAACGAAAGGGAACATGGCAGAATTATATTAAAACTTAGAAATAAGTAAATTATGTATTAACATAGTATTATCAATTTTGGACTAAAACATTAATACATGACTTAGAGCAATCTGGTAAGATATCAAACTAATCTTTGAAAGAAAATAGGAACATCTATGTAAAGATTACAACCATTGAAATTATCCCCAAGTAAATATAGCCATTATAAAATATTTATTCAAATTAAACAAAAAATTCAAAGTTTGATAACAATGTGTTTATTTTGAGATCGACCAGGTAGAATAATTACGTTACCATGGAAACTGTGGAGTAACAAGCAAAAATACCGTTAGATTTTTTTACTGAATGCATGACGCTTTAATGGTATAGACGCTAATTTTCGAGTGACCAAAATTGTCAATTAAAACATAGCAAAATCAGAAAAAGTTACTACTAAGTGTATACCAAGACATAAGACAAGGACTGGAATCATATTATTGAAGTTGAGGCCAAATTAACGAAAAAAGAAAATAAATTACTACCAATTAAACTGGAAAAGATGCCTGATGTCCTGAACCCAGCAAATTAAAGAAGATTATAGTATAACCCATGAATAACAGATCGTATGAATTCGCCATAACTACGGAAGTGATAAGTACATCTTAAATTACCCAAAATATATAAATAAACTCACGTTAATTATCTCACTAAAGGTCGAAATCTCACTGAACTGAAATTAATTACTTTCAAAGATTAAAAATAATACTAAGTCACTGACAATTTATAAACTAACCAATATAAACTGTTGTTAATGATCCATAACTTGTAAACACTTTTACTACACTGCGCTAAACAAATTATACCTACACAATATGTTAGTTAAGTTTACTTGATGTAAGGGTGTGTATTTTTATTGTTTTTAAACATTTGTAATCCTTTGAACGTAACCTCAAGAACCTATGACAAACCAACATTAATAACTTGTATACAATTTTCAACAGACGCCATCATTAAACGTCTGGTTACCAATTCAAATATCGATTGTCAAACCCTGTAATTGTCTCATATAAACAACCGGAGCATTTGTATTAGAATAATTTGTATTAAATGAATAACAATCACTAATAAAAAATGTGTAAGTATTGAGTGTAACCACGGTGTTATAATTTCATTAGGAGGTGCACAATATTTTATGTACATTTTAGCAGATGACTAACGATTTACACAGCCCACGCATCGAACGGCTGTGCGCTCCAGTGGGTCTAGCTGGCGGAAATATTTGAATTATTCAAACCGCCTGAGCTGCGCTGGTCATACACCTTTGAATTTTATTTTAATTGTTTTGAGAAAACAATTTGGCGCCACCGGGAGTTTCATACTCCTAATGAACATCAGGTAAGAACATCAAGACCTGGTTATTCGTACGTTCGCAACGAACGAAATCTGCGGAAGTTGCACGCATTAGAACTACGGATAGAGAAGACACATTACACCCATCACACACAAATTGTACATTATTCACATTTTGCAGAATAAAACGGTAGCCGTTCACACGAAATAGATACAATATATACCACACAAAGACACCATAATGAACATTTGGGAAAATTTACAGATTTAAAAACATAAAACACAAAACAAATTAATACCAGAACAAATACAAATCAATACAAAACATGACACAATATTCAAAGCACTCAACATCGAAAATACACAAAATACAAAAACAGATACCACAACCACACACAATAATGCAACATTGAAGGACCAAAGACCAACAAACCACCTTAATAACATCCAGAAGCCAACACACAAATACTGCACCAGAAGCAAGATGGCGAAGGCTGAAGATGGGAGAACAGGATCTCCCGAAACATGTCCCTAAAGGAGGAAGAAAAAAAATATATATCTTGAGGTAAATTAGTTATAAGTATTATAGAAATATATATATATATATTATAACTTAACCGTGTGTGTGCTCCTTTTAGATTTGGTGTCTTCTAAAGCCCACTGTTGGGTTCGCCAATTTATAACTTATCGGGTGTAGTGTCTTTTCTCCCGTATCACTATCTTTTAAAGTCCCACGTTGCGACTCCAATTTATGACGTGTTATTCGGTATAATAAGGTTTTAATATGCTCCACGAGTGCCAATTTATAATGTATCTTATTTCAATATGGTAAGGTATAACAATGTTTAAGTACATCCCAGTTTCTCCCTTTTTTAATATAATTGTGTTATTGTGACTGAAAATTATGTATAGAGTGTGTAAATCTAATTTTTCGTTCAAGCCTATCCCGCGTTGAAGAGAAGAGAAGGAATTTTTATTGTTTTCTCATTCTCTTTAATACCCAAGCAGTCCGCGAATAGCGCTGTGGTTCCCAGACAGCTGAAAATTGTAGGTTAGTCCACCGCGTACAATAATTCTCAGTTACACTCTCTACTTATATTATATCTTGTTCACACTACACTAAATATTTTATAAATGAGAAGATATCGTTAAATTCTGAAAGGATTCTTTATTAATATTTTAATATTTCTTGTCCAACAAAGTTGTTTCTTTACGGAGATACAAAAGGCTATATGTTAGAAGTAATCGATATCAATCGGATTCAGGGTTTTATATTATTTTAGTTATGATTTTATATTTCTTTAAACACAGGGCGTGAAGGTTCTTTCAACTGTTAGCAAGGTCAGAAAATGCATAAATAGGATTACAAGGTATTACAATATAGAAATAAGTTCTTATTAAAAATAATTGTAGTTTACCGTCCGCTAGGCATCGTGACTCGATAAGGCAGTGTACAGATAACCTCTTCGTCGTGTTTGGTCAATAGCGAATGCAGATGAATTTGTCCTCGTCAGTCTTCTCTCCAAAGTTGAATTCTTGGTCCTGGGATGATGCAGAAATACCGCTCCTTTGTTCACCAATGTCCGAGTTTTGTGGTTACGTGCTTCGACGAATTTCGTGTCCAACTACGTTTTTCTATTGAATTGTGGAAACTGAAGTTCAGATATAATTTTGTGTTTTATTTTCGTTTTTTTATGTTATTGGATTATCTCACTTTATTCAGGTAGCTATTTCTCTGTTTTGGTTGGTTAATTAAGTTAACATTTGTTCATTGTATTGAGTTTTACTATTAGAGTTCTTCCTTTATATTTTTCGTTAATTTTCTTGTACAGGTTTAAGATTGTTCAGTTATATAAGACGGTTGAATGACAGTGGACCATACTATGGTGATTTATTATTCATTTTGCTTCCCAATTGTATTATTTGTATTTAAATTAATCAAATCTTTTCTGAGTGTCTTTAAACTAAACCGTCTTCGTTCATGTAAAATTATTCAATAATCGAATCAACAAATTCTATCTCTCTCGTCGTCCCTGACAACCATTTTTTCTACTCTTATTGGATATTATATTATACTATAACCATTATCATACAATGTTCTTCCACTCATCAAAATAATCCTTTACTAAATTTCCATTATATCCTATTATAATTTTACCTATGGTTTGTTACTAAATTTTATATATTTTGCTATCGTTTCCTCTTAATTTACTTACTTTAACAAGTATTATTTTTCTGTTATCAAAACATTATCTATCGGTATCAATGCACTATGGCATTATGAAAATTTATTTAAATTGAATTTATTTATTTGTTATTAGCAATTATTATTAACTTCTCCTAACTCATTAGATTTTATTGAGTATTTGTTACAAATTTCTTTACCTAACCTTTCTGATCTGACTTACTATATAATGTTACTGGTTGTTAGGCCTATTATTACACTTTTATCTACTTCTGAGTTTAACTTGTTACTATCTGCATTATTATAGAATCCTTCATTTGTTTATGATATAATTATACTAAACCCTTTTGTATCTCGTTAACAATTATAGCCTTTCTGGCCAGGTTTACAATTATAATCATTCCACTATCTAAGTATATGTATACAAACATTTAACTCTATAAAGTCTAACAAAAGCTTTATAATGACATATGGATAACACATAAAATGAAATGAATTGGTAATTAATTAATGATTTTAACAACAGCTCTATAATGATATATTGATAACATATAATAATTAGTTAATTGGTATTCTATTAAAACAATAATTCCACTTGCTACACACAAAAAATAATATAACTATCATGATAATAATACAACATGATACAACGTAATAACACGTACATTTTTATGAACTAAGTCATGTAACAATTACTCATTCTCCTTTCCTTTAAAACATCAATTATTACGAAACAGTCTACATTAGTTTTTACATTATTTGTCAATGTCTGTTGTTTACACCTTTCACTGAACTTTGAGGTTTGTATTTATTAACATTATTAATTTTTTTCTTTCTACCTTGTATTCTTATCTCATTTATTCAATTTTGGGTTGGGTTTCTGACCTTTTACAAATCTGGATAATTAGTATTTTTTATTTTATTTAATTTTTGAAAACTTATAAATTGATTTATGTAACGTAGGGGACCATAATTTCGTTACATTACAATATATATATCATCAAGAAACGGACTGTAGCAGAAAGTGATTGAATATATATATAAATATTATAATACTTATAACTAATTTACCTCAAGATATATTTTTTTTCTTCCTTTAGGAACATGTTTCGGGAGATCCTGTTCTCCCATCTTCAGCCTTCGCCATCTTGCTTCTGGTGCAGTATTTGTGTGTTGGCTTCTGGATGTTATTAAGGTGGTTTGTTGGTCTTTGGTCCTTCAATGTTGCATTATTGTGTGTGGTTGTGGTATCTGTTTTTGTAACAACCACACACAATAATGGAACATTGAAGGACCAAAGACCAACAAACCACCTTAATAACATCCAGAAGCCAACACACAAATACTGCACCAGAAGCAAGATGGCGAAGGCTGAAGATGGGAGAACAGGATCTCCCGAAACATGTTCCTAAAGGAAAAAAAATATATCTTGAGGTAAATTAGTTATAAGTATTATAGTATTATATACATCAAGAAACGGACTGTAGCAGAAAGTGATTGAAATATATAAATATATATATATATATATATTACATTTAATATTTATACATATATTTACCTCAAGATGTTATTTTTCTATTTGGAACATGTTTCGGGTACTGTCTTGTACCCATCCTCAGCCTTCCGGTTTTTTTGTCTGGTGAAGTACATATGTGTTGTTGGTTGGCTATTGTGGCTTCCTGTTGGCTTCTGGTATTTCAAGTTGGTTTTATTGTGTGTGATTGTGGTGTATGTGTTAGTTTTTTGTGTATTTTCAATGTTGAGTGCTTTGAATATTGTGTCATGTTTTGTATTGATTTGTATTTGTTCAGGTATTAGTTTGTTTTCTGTTTTATGTTTGTATATTTGTAAATTTTCCCATATGTTCATTATGGTGCCTTTGTGTGGTATATGTTTTATTAGTGTTACATTGGTTATGTCTGGGAATTCATGTCCTGTGTTTATTGCATGTGTGGCTAAATTGGATTTATATATTTCTGGTTTTTTGTATGCATTTAGGTGTTCAAAATAACTTTTTTTCAGCTGTTTTTTTGTTTGTCCTATATAACATTTATTGCAATCTTGGCATTCAATTTTGTATATACCGTTAGTTGTTGCCAAAATTGAATGCCAAGATTGCAATAAATGTTATATAGGACAAACAAAAAAACAGCTGAAAAAATGTTATTTTGAAAACCTACATGCATACAAAAAACCAGAAATATATAAATCCAATTTAGCCACACATGCAATAAACACAGGACATGAATTCCCAGACATAACCAATGTAACACTAATAAAACATATACCACACAAAGGCACCATAATGAACATATGGGAAAATTTACAAATATACAAACATAAAACAGAAAACAAACTAATACCTGAACAAATACAAAACATGACACAATATTCAAAGCACTCAACATTGAAAATACACAAAAAACTAACACATACACCACAATCACACACAATAAAACCAACTTGAAATACCAGAAGCCAACAGGAAGCCACAATAGCCAACCAACAACACATATGTACTTCACCAGACAAAAAAACCGGAAGGCTGAGGATGGGTACAAGACAGTACCCGAAACATGTTCCAAATAGAAAAATAACATCTTGAGGTAAATTTATGTATAAATATTAAATGTATTATATACATCAAGAAACGGACTGTAGCAGAAAGTGATTGAAATATATACATATATATATATATATATATATATACATACACATATACATATTGTAAGGGTACATATCTTCAACATACATTTATGAAGCAACATGATAAGAATAAAATATTAAATGATTAACACTATGAAGTAAAAGGGATGAGTCAGAGATAAAGGAATGGGTAGTTAACATAATTATGCGATCAAACCAATAAAGGTAATAATAAAAGTAACCTCTGATAAGAGAAATGTAGCAAGCAACGAAATAAAACTTGAAGAAACGATAGAACAATGCGATTTAACCAAAATAACCCAATAGATATGGTAAATGAGTAGGTAGAACAAGCCCCAACACCAGTAATAGGATATATAAAAACAAATAAAATAAGGACATATAAAGACGAATAAAATAATCAAAGGTAGACAAACAATACCAGAACACAAATAATACAGCAAAAAATAGTAACAAGTATTATATAGAGTATGTAAACAAAAAGTACACTACCAATAGTAATTAAGAGAAAACATTTGTTAATAGAATGTATGTATTATTGATAACCCATAGGGAGAGAAAAAATAGAACATAAAATATAGAAACATGACTATAAAACTGTGTTTTAAAACCCGATCCAAGAGTGAGAGATAGGTAGGAAGTGGTAACAAGAAACAGTGAAGTGGTGGTAATATTAAAACAAACAACTTATAATTTTAAGAAAATAAGTGAATTGTGTTAAATTGTAAGAAACAGCGTAGGTGTGAGGGTAAGAAAATATAAAAACATATTCTATTACCAAAAGGATGAATAGAAAGTTTATCTATACAGAATATAGAGTATCAATACAAGACTCACAAAATTGTTATGTTATTAAGTAAATGAAAAGTAATTTGTTTGTTTGATGTTTAAGGGAGTGTAAACCCAGAAGTTTACAATAATATGTTTGTATTTATATATATAAGTAAGGAAGGTATAAGGAGATGAAGAGTATGATCATTTTAGTTAATGACATACAAGATAATAATTGTGTTTAAAAAAAAAACAGAAGAAGTTAGTTCTATGTCATGAAAAGTATGAACATTTTAGTGTTAATGACATACAAGATAATAATTGTAAGTTTTAATAAGAAGGAGTTATTTTTATGTTATGAAGAGTATGAACATTTTGAGTAATGACATGCAATATAATAATTGTGTTTAATGATAACAAACATGGCTGAACCATATACAGACTATCAAGTTATTTATATGTTATGTTTTGTTAATAGATTTAAGTTAAATAGGTATGTGAGAAATGGGAGTAGCAGTAAAACTAATAATGACATAAAAAATACCAAACAACAAATTAATAAATATAATATAAATGGAAAGTAAAGTATCAGATAGGAAATAATTTGGTAAAAGTATAATGACATGAATAAATTGTAAAAACAGTTCAATGTATTTCAAAAGCCAATAAGAACGAATGCAAACGAGCAAACCATATGTGCTTAGTAAATAATGTTTAAATAGAGCAAATTAAGAAATTCTAAGATGTTACAGTTTAGGCCTATCAATGACATAGCTGTATAAGTTCATAAAACCAATAATAAACAATTGAATACTATAATTGGATGATATGACCAAATAAATTATGTAATTACAATTAAATAACCAGAATAACATGTCAGAATTGTGATAAATAATATAAATAAGTGAAATATGTATTAAAATAGAATTATCAGTTTTGTACAAAAACATTAGTACAGGGCCTAGATCAGCCTTATGAGATGTCAAATTGATCATTGAAAGAAAATATGAACATCTATGTTAATATTTCAAACATTGGAAAGATCCCCAAGGAAAAATAACATTTATAAAATATTTATTCATTGTGAACAAAAAACCAGGATTTATAACAATAGTTTCAAATGTACTTAACCAATCAGATTCAAGCCGGTTACCATAGAAACAGAACGTTATTATAGTTTTGACCGTTAGGTAACGAGATTCCATTATTAACAATTCAGAGTATAGATGCTTTACTGATGCGGACCTTTTAGAAAAGCAAATAAGTAAGAATATCAAAAAGGAATGAAACCAAAGTGAATACCCGAAGTAAACAAGAGTTCCAGCTACACCAGGAGGAAGAATAAACGAAGTTACAAAATTAATAAGTAACTAAAAATTATAATAAAAGAAACAGACGCCAACGAAGACGACAACCCTATCCTTGAGATTAGATGCATGGATTAACAACAGCAAAGAAACCATTGATGATCGATAACACTAACACTGTGATTGTGTTAAGTATAAATTAAAGTATAATTAATTAAAAACTAATACTGATCCACTTTTCTCACAATAGAAAACTCTCACTATGAACTTGGAACTCCTATTTCTTTCAAAGATTAATAAAAAATATTTATGAACATCTGAAGTAACTAGAAGATAACCTACGTATTAAACAATAACACTGACACACACTTTTAACACCACAGAGTTGAATTTAATGTAAACCTCTTTCATATTTAATTACCACAATTGTAAGGTGGTGTATTTTATTTAAATATCTTGTTCTAAACTTTTTTTTCGTACTCAAAAGAATTCATGGGCAGTTTAATTTGTATAAATAAGAAGATACCGCGACCATCATGTCGTCAAACTAACTTGTGCTGCCACCCTGCTCTCTGCTGAGTAAAAATTTAATTTATTGCCGAGGCTAAAAGTTATTATAATAAATTTCAATTGTACAATAATTATTGAAAATCAGTGAGCTATTAAGCCAAATAAATAAGTATGAATCGTTACTAGCTGTCCTGTAATTATTTCAAATATATTATGTATGTTGTGTTCTGTAGCAGTGAATAGAATTATTTGGCCAAATTTTATGTTGGCAACACATCTCCCCAGACAAGCGAAATTCGAGTTCCTGCCAGTCTGCGAGTAATTCGAATCATTCATCACAGTATCGTAAACAAATAAACTGATACAGAATCTTTTAATTGTTTTAAGGGAAAACAATTTGGCGCCTATCGGGAAGAAAAAACCAGTGAGTAAGGACAGGTAAGGATTAACAGACAAGAAGAAGATTCGGGGAGGCTTATTAGCGCGATCGCAATCATTACAATCAGCGACAGTTAAACCATACTATACCAAGTGTTTATAACAAAGTAACGCATACAACGTGTGACTTTGTACGTGCACACGGATCTAAGTTTACTACAAAGTGGTGCCCAACTTGGGGCAGTATAACTCGTCTTTTACCTTTTACTACAAAGTGGCGCACCAACTAGTGAGGCTAGATTTACAGGAAGAATAATATCTAGCGGCGATTACGAAAAAAGAAGAGCAAGATGATTACTAGAGGCAGACCAAAGAAGAGGACGGAGGCCGTCGACATGGATGATAAGGAAGCGACTCCGGTCGAGGACGTAGAACAGATATTACCTCCCATGGAACCTGCTGAGGCCATACAGTCAGAGAAACAACCAGAGAAGCCAACACGAACTAAGAAGAGATTCCAGGAGATGATGGCAATCATGGGAATGAATGAGAAAACTGAAGAATTGAGCAAAAATGTAGCGTCACTAAGATCTGGGTTGAAAGAAGCGTTTGAACATTTGAATCAGAAAATAGAAAATACTGAAAACGCAAGTGAATTATTACCTGAAAATAAACCTAATAGAAACAAAGAGAATAATAAATACCTGGAAAAGAAGATGAAGAAAATAGAAAAAATATGTAAAAAGAAACTTATAAATACAAGAGAAGAATTGGAGATGATGGACTAATTAATGTGTTTAATCTACCAATTACTGACCAGACTGAAATAATGAATTATAAAGATTGTAGGAGAACTTTAAAAGAAATTGTAGACGGGACTCACCACAAACCAGTGACTAGGAACGTCAGCAAATCTATATTTAAATGGAAAACACCGGAAATAGCAATGCAGAATAGAAAATCAGTGCAAGCATTCATGAGGGACGTACAATTAACTTCTTTGTTTAAAAAACAAAAGGATAAAGTGACTGAAGCAGTCATTGATACTAATAGACGTATGATCTCAGAAGAATTGCTGTACAAGGTAGAAGAGACCCATATCACGAGAATGGAAGTAGTTCTGCACACCAGAGTGATCCGAACGACCAGTGCAGACTAAATTATGGACTATGGATGAACTGAATACCATGCACCATTGAGAAAAGGGACTGATTTTTTTGGATTAACGACAAGGCAAACCAGTTGAGGAATAAAGAAGAAAATTGCAACCAAAACCCCTACAATATCAGATTGGAGAGCAAGTATTACTTAAAAACAGAGAGTTACCAAGTACCATGGAAGGGATAGCCAAGAAGCTATTGCTACTTTACACCGGACCTTATATAGTGAGTAAAGATAATCAAAATAATACATATGAGATCGTAGACTCAAATACACAAAGAAGAAAGGGAACATATAACCAATCTTCAATGAAAAAATATTATTAAATGCAAGAAAAGCATCCTGAACCCGATTAATAAACAATTAGTGTTGAAAGAGAAGTAATAAAAAACTAATAATAATAATATCATGTGTATCATACCCACCAGTAATATTGTATCACTAAGAGCTAAAGAGTATGAGTCAGAAAAAAAAAAAAAAAATTATAATTTGAAATAATGTATTGTATAATCTAAATAACAATAATGTGGAGAATCCCATAATGATATTTATTTATAGTCGTACTTAGACTACTTATATAATTTTGTTAATGATTGACTGTAGATGATCCAGCAATCATATGCCTGGGCAGACGATACATTCCTCTGTACCCAGATGATATAATTGACGGTGGAGCAAAGGAGTCAATTATAAATAATTAATTGATTAATTATTATCCGGTCCGAATCAATATAATTTTTAGGGAAGAAATGTTAGGGAATTAGATATTATAGGGATAAAAAACATTAAACAAGAATATAATACAGGAAATCAAGGAGAATACTGACACTAAATAAAGCATTAAGAACCGATAAGCTCATAATAACAAGTGATTAATAAAATAAATTAAATATATGATTGATAATTTCACCCAAACACCTGAACGATATTTGCTGAAATAATCAATTTTAGTGGCAGGGCAATATGTAAGGGTACATATCTTCAACATACATTTATGAAGCAACATGATAAGAATAAAATATTAAATGATTAACACTATGAAGTAAAAGGGATGAGTCAGAGATAAAGGAATGGGTAGTTAACATAATTATGCGATCAAACCAATAAAGGTAATGATAAAAGTAACCTCTGATAAGAGAAATGTAGCAAGCAACGAAATAAAACTTGAAGAAACGATAGTACAATGCGATTTAACCAAAATAACCCAATAGATATGGTAAGTGAGTAGGTAGAACAAGCCCCAACACCAGTAATAGGATATATAAAAACAAATAAAATAAGTGAGTAGGTAGAACAAGCCCCAACACCAGTGATAGGACATATAAAGACGAATAAAATAATCAAAGGTAGACAAACAATACCAGAACACAAATAATACAGCAAAAAATAGTAACAAGTATTATATAGAGTATGTAAACAAAAAGTACACTACCAATAGTAATTAAGAGAAAACATTTGTTAATAGAATGTATGTATTATTGATAACCCATAGGGTGAGAAAAAATAGAACATAAAATATAGAAACATGACTATAAAACTGTGTTTTAAAACCCGATCCAAGAGCGAGAGATAGGTAGGAAGTGGTAACAAGAAACAGTGAAGTGGTGGTAATATTAAAACAAACAACTTATAGTTGTCTTGATTATTCATCTCTTCTTTCACAGCACTAAAACTTATCTAAAAATGAACTTTTTCTTGTGAAACTTACTGTTTTTCGTTGAACGCGTTTCGGCGTACGTATTCGCCTTCTTCAGCTTTGAGCCAGACTGCCATCATTTAGTTGAGTGAAGGTCGAAAACTCAACACAACTGAACAATACGAAATATATAAACACCACACAACACAACCAAACAACATACTTAACGATCAATTACAATATAAAACACATACACTTTTTGACACAATTATACAAAAAACAAACATTAAGTTGAATCCCCGCGCCAATCCCCTTCCTCCACACACCACCCCCACTACACCTTCCACACAACAACCGTTACTAAATGATGGCAGTCTGGCTCAAACCTGAAGAAGGCGAATACGTACGCCGAAACGCGTTCAACGAAAAACAGTAAGTTTCACCAGAAACAACTTATAATTTTAAGAAAATAAGTGAATTGTGTTAAATTGTAAGAAACAGCGTAGGTGTGAGGGTAAGAAAATATAAAAACATATTCTATTACCAAAAGGATGAATAGAAAGTTTATCTATACAGAATATAGAGTATCAATACAAGACTCACAAAATTGCTATGTTATTAAGTAAATGAAAAGTAATTTGTTTGTTTGATGTTTAAGGGAGTGTAAACCCAGAAGTTTACAATAATATGTTTGTATTTATATATAAAAGTAAGGAAGGTATAAGGAGATGAAGAGTATGATCATTTTAGTTAATGACATACAAGATAATAATTGTGTTTAAAAAAAAAAAAAACAGAAGAAGTTAGTTCTATGTCATGAAAAGTATGAACATTTTAGTTAATGACATACAAGATAATAATTGTAAGTTTTAATAAGAAGGAGTTATTTTTATGTTATGAAGGGTATGAACATTTTGAGTAATGACATGCAATATAATAATTGTGTTTAATGATAACAAACATGGCTGAACCATATACAGACTATCAAGTTATTTATATGTTATGTTTTGTTAATAGATTTAAGTTAAATAGGTATGTGAGAAATGGGAGTAGGAGTAAAACTAATAATAACATAAAAATACCAAACAACAAATTAATAAATATAATATAAATAGAAAGTAAAGTATCAGATAGGAAATAATTTGGTAAAAGTATAATGACATGAATAAATTGTAAAAACAGTTCAATGTATTTCAAAAGCCAATAAGAACGAATGCAAACGAGCAAACAATATGTGCTTAGTAAATAATGTTTAAATAGAGAAAATTAAGAAATTCTAAGATGTTACAGTTTAGGCCTATCAATGACATAGCTGTATAAGTTCATAAAACCAATAATAAACAATTGAATACTATAATTGGATGATATGACCAAATAAATTATGTAATTACAATTAAATAACCAGAATAACATGTCAGAATTGTGATAAATAATATAAATAAGTGAAATATGTATTAAAATAGAATTATCAGTTTTGTACAAAAACATTAGTACAGGGCCTAGATCAGCCTTATGAGATGTCAAATTGATCATTGAAAGAAAATATGAACATCTATGTTAATATTTCAAACATTGGAAAGATCCCCAAGGAAAAATAACATTTATAAAATATTTATTCATTATGAACAAAAAACCAGGATTTATGACAATAGTTTCAAATGCACTTAACCAATCAGATTCAAGCCGGTTACCATAGAAACAGAACGTTATTATAGTTTTGACCGTTAGGTAACGAGATTCCATTATTAACAATTCAGAGTATAGATGCTTTACTGATGCGGACCTTTTAGAAAAGCAAATAAGTAAGAATATCAAAAAGGAATGAAACCAAAGTGAATACCCGAAGTAAACAAGAGTTCCAGCTACACCAGGAGGAAGAATAAACGAAGTTACAAAATTAATAAGTAACTAAAAATTATAATAAAAGAAACAGACGCCAACAAAGACGACAACCCTATCCTTGAGATTAGATGCATGCATTAACAACAGCGAAGAAACTATTGATGATCGATAACACTAACACCGTGATTGTGTTAAGTATAAATTAAAGTATAATTAATTAAAAACTAATACTGATCCACTTTTCTCACAATAGAAAACTCTCACTATGAACTTGGAACTCCTATTTCTTTCAAAGATTAATAAAAAATATTTATGAACATCTGAAGTAACTAGAAGATAACCTACGTATTAAACAATAACACTGACACACACTTTTAACACCACAGAGTTGAATTTAATGTAAACCTCTTTCATATTTAATTGCCACCCTGCTCTCTGCTGAGTAAAAATTTAATTTATTGCCGAGGCTAAAAGTTATTATAATAAATTTCAATTGTACAATAATTATTGAAAATTAGTGAGCTATTAAGCCAAATAAATAAGTATGAATCGTTACTAGCTGTCCTGTAATTATTTCAAAGGTATTATGTATGTTGTGTTCTGTGGCAGTGAATAGAATTATTTGGCCAAATTTTATGTTGGCAACACGTCTCCCCAGACAAGCGAAATTCGAGTTCCCGCCAGTCTGCGAGTAATTCGAATCATTCATCACAGTATCGTAAACAAATAAACTGATACAGAATCTTTTGTTTTAAGGGAAAACAATTTGGCGCCTATCGGGAAGAAAAAAACCAGTGAGTAAGGACAGGTAAGGATTAACATACAACAACAAGATTCGGGACGGCTTATTAGCGCGTTCGCGATCATCACAATCAGCGACAGTTAAACCATACTACACCAAGTGTTTATAACAAAGTAACGCATCCAACGTGTGACTTAATACGTGCACACAGATCTACGTTTACTACAATATATATATTATAACGTTGCAGAAATCTGATCATATAAAGTATCCATAAGTATTATAGAAATGCAAAAAAGTAAGATAATTTAATAATTAAATAATGAAGAAAAAATATAAAATGTAGTTAAGAAAGAAGAAGGAAGATTTGTAAACAAAAGTAATTATTAAAAGAATAAACTAGACTGACAAACAAATGACTCTGACCCAACCCCAGAGATTGGCCAGATAAAGACAAACAAAAGATGAGAAAAGATTTATAGAGATTGAGAAGACAAATCAATGATAAGAGACACAAATAAGTAAAGAAAATATGTAATTAATAATGAATAAAACGATAATAAAGAAAGTACACTAACCATAAAAAACAAATAAGACAATTATTGTTAAATAAAGTATATTGTTAAGGACCTTATAATAATAAGAAAATAAGGCACAAAATGTTACAGAATAGTAGTAAAAGTATATCTAAAAGATCATTGAAACCAAGAGTGAGAGATAGGTAGGGAGTGATAAAGATAAACAGTGAAGTGATGAGTGTATTAAAATAAACAACTTATAATATTAAGAAAAAAGAATAGTAAACAAGTGTGACAAACCAAAACATAATCAAATGATGAATGAGCAATTAAGTTGTAACGTGACAAATTGGGAGGGATTTTTATTTTATTAAATTTTTGGGGTTTGTTAAAAATATTCATAAACTTAATTTCCATCTGTGACCAGGCC
Source organism: Magicicada septendecula (assembly GCA_034769895.1). NCBI lineage: Eukaryota > Metazoa > Arthropoda > Insecta > Hemiptera > Cicadidae > Magicicada > Magicicada septendecula. The sequence continues at coordinate 377,568,889 of CM068368.1, forward strand.
ACGTGTTGAATTGAAACGGTGTTCTAACAAAGGAACGATACGTCTCAACAGTTGTGCAATCGTTGCTGAGGAATGTACTAAGCGTCATTTCTAAGAACTTTGCGAGTGTGTGGCAGTACGTCCGAGCGCGCCACACCAGCAGGGGCGCGGACCGATGCCAATTTGTGAAACTCAAAGATGGCTAAAGACACAATTTGTACGAGCACATGTTCCAGGTTGACGGATGCGAGTCCTAAGTCCCACCCCTTTCGTGACATCAACCAGTGCGGAACAAATATCATCTACCACCAACACACAATCAACTGCATGGGTTAAATGTAACACAACCAGCGACGAAGAACCACAAGGCTTTGTTTTCCACCTAAAAAGACACAATCGAGTTAGCAGTGAATGCTAAGCCGCTCTTGGCAGTCCGCTTACAGACGCAGATAGTGTTGTGTGGGCCCGGTCGGCCGAACTTTATAAAATGTGAACAATTCAATATAACACCGCTTTCATACCGACCGGGACCACAGGAATTAATGGACATACCACATTTTAATTGGTGAAACAAAATTGACAATCGACCAGTGAATTAACGGGCATTGAATCGGGGGACAAAAACTCGTGTCCGGCCGGAATCGCGGTATTGAACAGTTTAGCTACAAAAATGAATTTGTAAAATAAAAAATAAGGGGTAATATGTTAGATAGTGTGTGTGTGTGTGTGTGTGAGAGAGAGGAAATGCAGACTGGGCGGTCTGATGTGTTTGTGTGCACTAGAATAAGGTAAGACGTTAGTTTAAGTTAAACATAGTAATTTTGGCCATGGAGTAAATAACCAAATAAGAAATGATTATGGTATGATTTCACTGTCTAAATTTTTAAGTAAAGCTCTGATAAAGTTTTTTCAAACAAGTTAATAATAAAATTCATTAATTCTCTTCAAACAATGAGTCGAGTCAATTATTCCATTAACCTGTAAAACACATTTGCATCCTACGTTCGTGTGATCGAACTCTGGATCCAGATAATTCTCAGCAGGTGAGTGGAATAAATAAATAAAATTATGTATTTATATTTGTGTAATGTGTGGGCAACTTCACAATGGCGCACGAACAGGGACGAATTGATTAAATTAAAAATGACAATTCCACACCTACAAAAGATGCAAGCGTGTTTTTAAGGTTGGGGTAATGAAATAAAAGTGCATCATTTACGCAAAATTGGTTATATTATATTTACGCACACATATCAATTATAAAGAATAAGAGATGGCAGGAAATAATGAAAGTGCGATTAATGAAATTACTAATATAGAAACTGGTAATGAATCAAGTAGTATGAGCGATTTTGAAATCCACTCGACTCCAAACGTGAGTCGGGAAAATAAAATAACAAACAATTCAGATGAAACAAAGATTACGGAGGATTCCGGGATTCAAGTAACCCCAACCTCAACAAAATAGAATAAGGTGGATAATGATATGATGAGTATTATATTGAATCAATTTAGTGAGTTAAATAAACGTTTTGACAGTAACGAGATAACGTTGAATGAAATGAAAAGTGATTTTAACGGTAAATTAGATGAACAGAAAATAAAATGTGAACAGCAGAATATTAAAAATGATATGAATTTTAAAGAAATTAAAGAACAGAATATTCAGTTTCAGCAGAGTATAAGTGTGAAATTTGATGAATTAAAAAATGATATACAAGAAAGGAATAAACGTTTAGAAAATACTAATGAAATAATAAAAAATAGTTTGAATAAATTAGAACAGAGTGTTGAGAGAATGGGAGTGAGTGTGATGAATACAAACAAGAGTAATACAAATGAAAATTGTAATGACATGCATAAAAATGTGGTACTAGATAAAGAGTTAACAAATGATAACGATGATGTCGAAAATGATAAAAATAATATTGAGAATAGTAATGCAATTGAAAAGGTAGTATCAGAGAGTGATATATTGAAAATAAATAGTGAGAATACTGATGAAGTTGTAGAATGTAATGATGGAATGTTAATGTGTGTTTATGAGTCAGAGAGAAAGTGGAAAGATAGTATAGTGGTAGAATGGGGGCAGAGGGTAAATTTTCCCTATATTTATGATGAACCAGGGTGTTCACAAGTGTTGTTTTTGAAGGGCAAGAGTCCCGTGTTAATAGATGATTTTTGTTTCCCAGTTTTGTATAAGTTTATACCCTCTGTGTGGAATGATTTTATAAGTATGAGATGGTGTTATGATGAGAGAAATTTAGATAGAGAATGGTGTGTTGAGAGAGAGACAGAATTGTATGAATTAAAGAGAGATTATGGTGAGTGGAAAGAAATGTTAGAAGTGTATTTAAACAAGAATAATTTAATTGATGATGAAAGAGTAACTGACCCGATAATGAATATATTTACTAAGGGAGACTTGACAGAAATACTTAATGTTGACTTGGTTCATGATTATTGTGATAAAACGGACGAATTTGATTTGCATGATAGTGACACACAAAACAGCCATATGTGCGTCAATAAAATTGAAAAGTGTTACTTGAAACAAAGACTAATTTTTGACGATGGAGGGTAAACCATAAAACAATAAATGGACAATTTTAAGTATTTTATTTTATGGTTTTTGACCTCACAACCTTTGACACTGAAGGTGATATAACTGAGTAATCAATGATGAAGAATTGTAAATAAGTGTAGTGAATTTAATGGTGTGTATTGTAGGATGTCAGGTAAATAATGTGTATATGTAGTAGCAATGGTTGTGATAATAATAATACTAATATTTGCAATCTAAATAAATAACAAAATTAATTTTGAAGACAGTAATTAGCGAATTGTAATTGTGTTAATAGCAATGGAACTTGTATTTTCAGTAATTAATTTAATTAAAATAATTTGAAATGTTTAAATATTTTTGATTGATTTAAATGTTGTATAATTGAATTTTCTAATGGATTTAAATTGTTTTATGAGAGTTGAATTTGATAATTAATTAATAAACAATTGATAAATTGTTTGATATGAAATAACACTGTGATTAAATGTTTCAGAGGTTACGTGGAGTTATTGGTGCGTATGGTGTATATATTTTGTGTATGTCAGTATGTGAATAATGGACTGTAAGTATAAAATTTATAATACCAGTCAGCTATAATAAAATGTTTACAGGTGTTTTACTCAATCAAAAGAATTTTAAATGCAATAATGAAAATAATCTGAGATAATAATTTAGTGTGATGTAAAATAAATGTTAATAATAAATTTGAAAATTTTAAGAAATTTAATTGTAGAAAGTGATGAATGATTTAAATGATGATGGATAAATGAGTTAAGGAAAATTTCACATTATAATGTTTTATAGAAAGTTTTAATTTTTGAAGTTAGCTATTAACGTGCTATTGCTGGGGTGGCATGTGCCCCAGTAGATAGTGGAATGGGTTGGGGGTAACAGTGAGTGTTACCTCCATCGGAGGCCAAAGTGGCGAAAATGCATGGCACACCTTTCGTACAATTGAATATTGTATCCTGATAGACTTTCGTGCCGTGTAGCTAGTGATGAGTATAACATGCTTGAAGTTACAGTTTGATTTCCCCGACTTTTCGGGCGATTACTGCCTTACCAGCACTAATCGTGGTTTTGGCTAGCGGTCAGCTATGGCCATAATCAAGTCCCTTGACCATAGCTGGCTTGAAATTGGTTGATATTAGAAATTAACAAGGGGGTGAAACTAGGGGAAATCCCGGAACTATGGAACAGCGGCTGCCACTCTGTCCGAGGAGGGACAGCACAGCCAGGTGGTAGACCCGTTTTAAGGGCTTGTAATTATAAAACGAAGGTATGTCGATACCTAAAATCTTTAAAATGTAAAGCCGAAGCAAGGACACGGAGATGTTCAATTCCTCCAATTATGCAGTCCTTGTGAATGGAAATGGGCGTCACAGTCCAACATAAAATACAATAGTGTGTGTGGATTGGGGGGTTGCTCCGGCGAGCAACGAATTTGAATTTCATAACGTAAAATGATAAATCAACTTGTGCACTAATAAAATGCTTGTATTACGTTTGGATAAATAGGTGTTCATACGTTCAGTGTACTGTGTTTATTCTGTTTTATAAATGTATTATTTTATTGTGTTAGAGGTAAGAATTGATAAAAATGTGTTTTATGTAATTTGTGTAATTTTGAAAGGTGTTTGCAGTAAGGTTATTCACCTTGCTAGGAATGTCAGCTGATCAGTAGTAGAATGTCACTGATAAATTGTTTATCAATGTCCAAGGTAATTAATGTTAAATATAATGTTTGAATGTGTTAAAGATGCTATTTCAAATGATGAGAAAAGTAATTTGATAAAGTTAAGATTTTAATGATTTGTGAAAGATGGTAAAAGATAGATGCTGGGTGATTAATATTTTGTGGGACATATAGATCAGTCCAAGTTAAAGTTAAAGTGGTACTAGAGATGAAAATATTGTTTTGAATTAATGTAATGTGGTTGTGAGTTAATGTAATAGAATTTGAGAAGTATTGATGTTGACACAGTAGAGATGGGGAATATATGTAGAGTATTGATTGATATATTGATGTTTATAAAGGATGATGTTATTTTGTAGTTGAAGTGAGGCAATAAGAGTGGTAATTTGGGGATGGCAATTTTGTAATAGGGGGATAGTGTAATGTAGGAGTCCGCAACAAAAGGGTTGGGACGGGAAGGGACCATTTGTCGCCGGAAAGGGTTGCCTTAGGTAGAATCCAGGAACCAACATAAGGGAGTGAGCTTTTTGGGGGGGGGAACACTTATCCTAAGTGCAAAGGGTTAGAGAATATCTTTTTATATATCGAGAGAATGATGCGAATTGAGTTTAATAGTAAGTTGGGTTTAGAGATTGTTTGATAGAGGTTTTGATAGAGATGGGTGTCATATTAGTTAAAGCTGTTGATGAGTATTAGAATCAAAGAGTGAGAAAGATTATATATGTATACCTGCCAAGTGGCAAATCGAGTTATTATGAGTAATTAAATCACCCAAATTAATGGAGAATGCGATTATTACAGAAAAGAGATTCATAGTAAAAATATAAAATTTTGATTGAAACCAGTGACAAATTTTAATAGAATTTGGAAATGTAAAGTCGTAAAATGTTTATGTTTTGAGTAATTTAAATATCAATTTGATTGTTATTTATAATAATATTTTGTTATTTTAAATGTCTTATTTTATTGTGTTTTGTGTTTAAAGATAGAATTTTAAAGATGTTCAATGTATTTTCAGATGTAACTTGTGTATGATTTATGTAGGTCAAGGTACTTGACTTGACCCAGTTTTGATCACAGCTGATAGGTGATGCCCTATACTAAACCCGTTTTAGCAAGGAAGTAAAGCCAATTTTGCTTTTAATTGATTTGAATAATTTTAAATAATTTCAATATTGAAAAAAGAAGATATTTTAATAAATTTAAATTTTTTGAATTTAAAAATTTTTGAAAAAAAAAATTTTTTTTTTTGATTTTGTGCCTGCCATCTAATTGATTTTTTTTGAATTTTGATTATATTATGGTTTGTGTGTATTATTAGCGTTTTTATTGAATTCTATTGTTTAGAATATAGGTATAATCACATGTTAGGATAAGGATGTTCCTATTTTAATAAATGTTTAACTTGTTTATTTTCTAATGAAAGAAAAAAAAATTAATGAAGAGAATTATTTAGATAAATGCTTTGTAGTTTGATTTTAAAGAAGATAGCTGGGATTTTTAACTTAAATAAGTTTTGAAGAATGGTTCAATTTTGATAGTATGTAGCAATAAGTGTGTGTGCAAGCCCAGTAACTGCTAAAGGCAGCCCAGTGTGCATATAAGGGGGAACATATCGGTTGAGGATCTGGCATGATATAAGGCCAGGGATTTGGATTTTTTGGGAGTTGCATGTTAGAAGGTGAGGTGCGCTGTGGTGCGTATCTGTTCGATTTTTCGGTGTTGGGATGTCATACAGAGAAGTCAAGTGATCTTGTTCAGATGCGTCCATAGTCGCCGAGCCAGGGGGGTCGTTTACCCATGAGGTGTAAGAACAACTGGGGGGTTGTTGGCACCAGTTCCTCACCGATCCTCTTAGGGGTTTTAGCAATGAGATTTCTTCTGTTTTGGCAGAAGATCTCTCATCAGGGGGGGGGGGGTATTGTAACGTGACAAATTGGGAGGGATTTTTATTTTATTAAATTTTTGGGGTTTGTTAAAAATATTCATAAACTTAATTTCCATCTGTGACCAGGCCACGTGTTGAATTGAAACAGTGTTCTAACAAAGGAACGATACGTCTCAACAGTTGTGCAATCGTTGCTGAGGAATGTACTAAGCGTCATTTCTAAGAACTTTGCAAGTGTGTGGCAGTACGTCCGAGCGCGCCACACCAGCAGGGACGCGGACCGACGCCAATTTGTGAAACTCAAAGATGGCTAAAGACACAATTTGTACGAGCACATGTTCCAGGTTGACGGATGTGAGTCCTAAGTCCCACCCCTTTCGTGACGTCAACCAGTGCGGAACAAATATCATCTACCACCAACACACAATCAACTGCATGGGTTAAATGTAACACAACCAGCGACGAAGAACCACAAGGCTTTGTTTTCCACCTAAAAAGACACAATCGAGTTAGCAGTGAATGCTAAGCCGCTCTTGGCAGTCCGCTTACAGACGCAGATAGTGTTGTGTGGGCCCGGTCGGCCGAACTTTATAAAATGTGAACAATTCAATATAACACCGCTTTCATACCGACCGGGACCACAGGAATTAATGGACATACCACATTTTAATTGGTGAAACGAAATTGACAATCGACCAGTGAATTAACGGGCATCGAATCGGGGGACAAAAACACGTGTCCGGCCGGAATCGCGGTATTGAACAGTTTAGCTACAAAAATGAATTTGTAAAATAAAAAATAAGGGGTAATATGTTAGATAGTGTGTGTGTGTGAGAGAAAATGCAGACTGGGCGGTCTGATGTGTTTGTGTGCACTAGAATAAGGTAAGACGTTAGTTTAAGTTAAACATAGTAATTTTGGCCATGGAGTAAATAACCAAATAAGAAATGATTATGGTATGATTTCACTGTCTAAATTTTTAAGTAAAGCTCTGATAAAGTTTTTTCAAACAAGTTAATAATAAAATTCATTAATTCTCTTCAAACAATGAGTCGAGTCAATTATTCCATTAACCTGTAAAACACGTTTTCATCCTACGTTCGTGTGATCAAACTCTGGACCCAGATAATTTTCAGCAGGTGAGTGGAATAAATAAATAAAATTATGTATTTATATTTGTGTAATGTGTGGGCAACTTCACAAAGTTAATTGTATTAGACTGTAAGAACCAGAGTAATTGTGGGTGTAAGGAATAGAAAAACATATTATGTCAATATAAGAATCACCAGGGTGATTATCTTTATAGAAGAGATGGTGTAGGTATAACACTCACCAAAATTGTTATTTTTAATTTAAAGAAAGTTAAATTATTGGTTTAGTGTTTAAGGGAGTATACACAAGAAGAAATAATTTTACAGTAATATGTTTGTGTGTTTTATGTGAGTAATGAAGTTATAAAGAGAGTAGTGGCAGGACCTTTATAAGTAATAACAGGCAATATAATAATTATATTTAATGAGAAGAAACATGGCTGAACCATATACAGACCATTAAGTTATTTATGTTATGTTTTATTAATAGATTTAAGTGTTAAAGATGTGTGTGAGAAATGGGAGTATGTATAAAAATAGTAAGGACATAAATTTAACATAGCAACAAAGTAATAACTATAATATAAATTGAAAGCAAAATATCAGATAAGAAATAATTTTGTAAAGGCATAATAACACTAATAGATTGTAAAACAGTTTCAAAGTAATTCAAAAACCAATAAGTGCGAAATGAAAATAAGCAGACAAGATATGATTAATAAATAATGTTTAAATAGAACAAAATAAGAAATTATAAGATGTTAACAATTTAGGCCTATACATGACATAGCTGTCTAAATTCAGAAAACCAATTGTAAACAACTGAAAACTATATTTAAATAATAAGACAAAGTAAATTATGTAATTACCATCAACTAACAAAAATAACATGTCAGAATTATGACAAACAATAGAAATAAGTAAATTATGTATTAACATAGTATTATCAATTTTGTACCAAAAGCATTAATACATGGCTTAGACCAGTCTTGTGAGATGTCAAACTGATCTTTGAAAGAAAGTAGGAACATCTATGTTAATATTTCAAGCACTGAAATTATCCCCAAGTAAATATAGTCATTATAAAATATTTATTCATTTTGAACAAAAAAGCATGATTTATAACAATAGTTTCAAATGTACTTAGCCAATCAGAGTTGAGTCAGTTACCATGACTACTGAACGTTATTATAATTTTGACCGTTACGAAACGAGAGTTCCATTATTAACTATCCAGAGGGACAGACGCTATATTGATGCTGACCATTGAAGGACAAATAACGAAGAAAATCAAACTGTAATGAAACCCAATTGATTAACTGATGTCAACCATAGTACCAGTAACACATGGAGGAACAATAAACGAATATTAAAATTACAATTAAATAAAAACTGGATGAAAAAAGAAACAGACGCCAGAAGGCAGAAGTAGACGGCATCCCTATCTTTGGAAATAAACGAAAGAAATAATTCATTGGTGAAGACACTTGATGATCCATAACACGAACTACGCGATTTTGTTAAGTATGAACTAAATTATAAATAATTACGAACCAAATTGATTAACCATTTTCCTAATATATAACTCTCACTCTAAATGTTGAACACTAATTTCTTTCAAGGATTAATGATCCTTATTTAATAACACTGTATGTAAAAGAAATATAACCTACGTCCTAAACTGATAAAACCGACACACACTTTTAACACAATAAAGTTGAATTTTCATGTACTTCTTGTTAGTATTTAAGTACCACAATTGTAAGGTGGTGTACTTTATTTAAACATCTTGTTATAAACCTTTCTCGTACTCAAAAGAATCCATTGGCAAATTAACTTGTGTAAATAAATACACATATCAGACATAGCAGTCTACGACTGAAGTGCTGCCACCCTGCTATCCGCTGAGTGAAAACTAATTTGCGGCCGAGGCATAAACTTTATTATAAAAACATTTGTTGTACGACAATTATACAAATTTCATGAATTGTCGAATTAAATAAATCAGTACAAATAATTACTAGCTGTCCTGTGTCTATTTAATCTGTATTGTGTATGTTATGTACTTTAGTGGAGCATAGAATTCTTTGCTCAAATTTTATGTTGGCAACACGTCCAAAAACCAAGCAAAGTCGAATTCACGCTAGTCAGCGAGGCAATTCGAATTATTTTTCACAGTACAGGAGACCATCTAACTGTGAACATTTTAATTGTTTTATGAAAAACAATTTGGTGCCATTCGGGAATTACAAATACCAAATAGGACAGGTAAGAACTTCGGTACTGGTTATTCGTATGTTCGCGATGAACGCCGTCTGGGGGAGTTACGTTTCAGAGCGACGACGACTTGGTAAGACACGAGAGTACACATTACACTGTTACACTGATAACTAATACGACGAAAGAGGCACGTTATAATATGTAGATCTGCATATATATTTCTAATAACACTGTCTATATCTCTACAAATGCTAAGAAATCTTCAAGTTATATCTCACTGTCTTTTCTATTACTTGTTTTAGAAAGAGGACATTATCTGAACAGGACATGCTCTTTTGGCGGTTTGCTCATCTATTAATATACAGTAAATAATATCCTTCAATCTGTTGACTATTATTTTAGAATATATCTTGTATGCAGTGTTGAGGAGACTTATTCCCCTATACATAGTCTGTTCATGGCCATGAGAATACATAGTCTATTCCAGGGTTGGCAAAAAACCAGGTTTTTTTATAAAAACCAAAAAACCCGGTTTTTTGGTTTAAACCAGTTAATTCAATCCTCATTGTTTTATTAGAATTTTTATTTGTACATTGAAAACACAACTACTTTTTGTACAACTTTAATGTGAAACACAACATAACATAATATAAAAAAACAAAAATATGCATGTGGCTATCTGCACCTTATATATATGAATTTAAGTTTTCATAAAATGCTAACACGGCTAAGGATTGGCACTACTATTAAACATTTTAAATAAAAACGCGAGTCTCGAGGCTTTTTCCATTCCCAGTTTGTTTCTAAGCTTGGAATGTACTAAACCAAAAGAAGAAAAAATTCTTTCCACACTCGCAGATGACGCTTGAGCAGTCAGCAGTTGTTCAATGATAGAAAATGCGTTGGTATTAACAGCGTCAATCGCTTCTTTTTCGCTTTTCCACCATTCATGTGCAGAAACTTCAGCCACCACAGATTCATGAAAAAATGATTCCATGAATGGAGAAGCTTTGGCTTGAAATTTGATTATCAATGGGAGAAGATAAGCTGATGAATACTTCGAACATGCAAAATCCAGCCCAATTTTCTTCTCATTTTCAGTTAGTTGTAAGTGGGGTTCAGTATTAATAATCTGTTTTGGATCAATTATGTATGCAAGAAAACGAGCTGGAGTTAATGCCATGTTGTACCTGTTGATACATTTTTGTCTGATGGTTTCATCTTGTGTAGCATCCCAGAATTCTTTTTTAAGTTGTTTCCACAAATACACAGCATGGGCGATAGGACATTCATTGCGTTGTACTTTATCAAGTGTTACACTAATAGGCTTTAATATAGCAATCATATCTTCCACATTTCTTTTTAACATAACATTAGCGACTTTGCTTTGCATGTTATCATCAAACTTATCTCGATGGTCTTCACAGATTTTAAAAAACACAGACCAGCCTTTGATATAAGCCTGCAAACAATCCACTAAACTATTCCAACGAGTGTTAGCTGGCATAATAAGGTTTGGAGTATCTGATTGTCTATAGAGAGCATTTGCAAAATGGTTGTTTCGAAAATACTTAACGATAACAAGAACATGTTCCTTGATATTTGGAAATTGACAGTCTTTTGCAAGGAGATTCAAACGTGTGCACAACAACCATATGTTATTACATTTAAGTCATCATGATTTTCTAATAATTGTCGCATTTTTGCAACATTATTAGCATTATGAGTCATAACTGAACGCACATAACACATTAGTTCTTCTTCACATTTCTTGATGGTGTTATATGCAATCTCTGCCAAGTATTCAGATGTGTGTGAATTTCCTGAGGTATCAACTGTGTCTACCAAATATGTATCACCTGTTGCAGTTGTTACAGTAACACACACAATTGGTTCATTGTGGACATTTGACCAACCATCAATCCCTGCACAAACAATTTTATTTTGTAACATTTCTGAGCACTTGCGTTTTTCTTCCATATAAATTGTATCCAACAAAGTACCTCCAATTTCTCTTCTACTCGGAGGATTATAACCGGGACGCAGTTGCTTCATTAATTGAATAAACTGTGGATGTTCAACACTGCGAAATGCCATATTGGTAGCATAAACCAATCGAGCTACTTGGAGATCTAATAAATCTTTTTCTTGTGATGTAGTTTTTACAACAAATGTATGTAATGAAGATGAAGCAGCCTTTTTTGCCTTACTTGGGGTACATACTGAAAATTGACTGGTATCTGTTAATTCCCTTTGTGTCTGTGTCTGGAAAAAATAAAAAAATTGTTAATTGTATGCGGTGCCATATCGAACTATTTTTACTGAATTACGCAGACAACACTAGAACAAAGATAAGGCACAACCGAATGTACTACAGCAATCAAGACACGATGTTTGGAACTAAACGGTATGTAAGTTACCGTTGAATGATCTGGCTGCAAACTGACAGTACACTGAATACAATTTATCAAAAAATTAGGTTTTTTAAACATAGGGTTGGGGGTATAATGGACCATTTTCAACTTTCGAAAATTTTAAATAGCGATTTTTTCAAAAAGTATGAATATTATCAAAACAGGAAAAATTTTATCAGATCTATTTAAAAAGCTCACACATATTATTTGTATTATTGTAATACAGTTTAGGAATTACGACAGCTGCAGTGGTACGAATTAGACTGTTAAAAATATTTAATATATTTATAACTTTTAAGAATGTTTTGATTCCTTACAATAACAGTAAAATTTCAAAAATTATTTAATATAAATATTTTGTTAATTAAATCATTGTTTTGGCCACGCATCTTTTATAGTGTCTAGTCTATACTTATGCAATTTTTTGTTGTTGAATATATGCATTATTTGATATAGTGTATGTATATATATATATATATATATATGTATATATAATATGTTTAAAAAATCTTTTACATTATTATATTAATATATGAGCGATTCCATGGAAAATTTTCCCCTTCTTGTTTAAAACAAAAAAAATTTTCAACACATTTTATTTTGGAAAAATTTCCATAGTTTTTGTAATTAGGATCCTTTATTTGATGTTGCATCATTAAAATAAGTGTATAAAAACTTCACAATTTATTTTAGATAAATATAGATATAGTTTTTTAGATTTTTTATTTTTAGATAAATATAGATGCATGACATCCTGCTAGTTTAGTGTAAAACGTTTTTCAGTGTATGATTTCGGAGCCAAACGCGCAGGAACTGTACAGCTCTGTCAAAAGTCAAAACTGTAAATTAGCTCATGAAGTGACACTGTAGCGGGTCAATTTTTGGGTGTTTTTATTTTTACCGTATGGGGCAAGTACATTTTATTTCTTTCATTTTTGTGCGGGCTTGTAAAAAAAGAAGTTGTGAAAATTATTGGGTAACAAAATTCATTCCGTTATAATAGAACGCATGTGCAACGTATTTGTCCGTGTAACAGACCAGTGTTGAGATACAGCGTTTGGAACAAAGGCGATGCGCAATTTCAGTGGTGTAACACGGCAGAGGAATTTGCACCTCCACCAAAATTCTAAGAACTCTGTACATGTGTGTCAACGCTCAAGCGCAACTACACCCGCCCGCGCTCAAAGGACGCTCTCGACTAAAAAACAAGATGGCCAGAGCGTAAAAATATTCGTCGTCTTTTCTAAGACCTCCCGGAAGTCGCATTAAACTCCGCCTACTGTTGGTGACATGACCAGAGCCAAGTCTAATATTAAGCTCTGGTCACACACATATATCAGCTCCATTCCATATATAAAATGGTTACCCAACAGCATATGAGCAATGAGCGACGACGAAAACATCGTGGCAGTAAAGAACCAGCTTCCCTCCAAAGGAAACAAGTACCTGTTACGTTCCCCGTGACAGCCGACTTTAAGTAGAGACGCCATACAGTCAACAGGACGCCAACACCGCTACAGACAATTACAGTTTCGTTTAGGGCCCGGTTGGTCGAGTTGCGTAAATGTAATTAATCCAGTAGGACCGACCGGGACCCGAGGAATTGACTATGTTAGAGACGAGTGCAGTGCAGTGGCCGTTGAAAAGCAGTTAATAACGAATAATGTAACCGGGAAGGCACGTGTTCGGTCGACCTCGCGCCATATAAAATGAGACGGGGACTTGTAAAGAATAAATATTTCGCTCGTGTATCTAATATTGGTTAAGGGTGTTTTAATAAATTAAAATAAATATATGTGAGAGTGAATGAATTGCAGGCTGGGCAGTCTAGTAGTAAGTAATAATCATTAAGTTGCATAAGTTTATAATTACATTCTAACCAGACAAAACATAGGGAAAAAATGTACTAAAGTTTTCAAGCAATATACTAAAATTTTAACTGTACAAATGTTTGTTAAATAATCGCTCATTAAAAATAATGGTTACTTCCGATAAAATGTGTTAGACTAAGTTATTTCGTCATTACCACTGTCTTATTTCTGTGTTGAAAAAATTCGTCTAAACGTTCCGGAATCTTTCTGAATTATTAATTGGGTGGGTCAGATTGCTAAATTGTCCGTTTTATTTAGGGTGGAGTGTAAAGGTTTTCGATATTTTATCCTATATAAAAAATAATCGTGGCGACCCTGGTCTTCTGGTAAAATTTCAATAACAGGTAAGTGTTGTAATTGCGTGCAGGTAAGTCCTGGTAGTGGTTATATTTATTTTATATATTTCGGCCTCTTTTTTATTGTTACAAATGTCGACGCGCTGCCAGGATTTTCGTTTAATTGTAATTTTATACGAGATAGACCTATTTTAATACACAGAAAATAGGATGTGGTAATGACGAATTTATAAATATGATTTATCGTGTATAATTACGCACGTAGGTTAGGTTTGTTTTATGAGTTACAGTTAAGTACAAGATAAAAAATGGCAAATAATACCGAAGTCAGCTGCACTGACAATAAAACAGAAAGTCTAGTGACACCTGTTCAAAGTAAACAAGAGATAGATAAAGATGAGAAAGTCATGAACATGTTGCAACTGATTTTAGAGCAACAAAGTATTAAATTACTGAGTGATTCCGACGCTAAATTTAATATACAGAATAACAAATTTGAGGAGTTAAAAAATGAAATACAAGAAATGAGTAAATGTGTAGAAAGTACTAACGAAATAATAAGATCTAATTTGAATAAGTTAGAACAGAGTGTTGAGCGAATGGGAGTACGTATGATAAGGACAGAGAAAGATAATACAAATGAAAATTGTAATGACAAATACAAAAATGTAGTACCAGATAAAGAGTCAACAAATAATAACAATGTTGAAAATAATGAATGTAATATTGAGAATAATAAGGTGTTTGAGAAATTGGTATCAGAAAGTGATACGGTAAAAATAAATAATGAGAGTACTAATGAAAGTGTAGAATGCAGTGATTATGAGATGTTAATGTGTGTCAGTGAGTTGGAGAGAGAGAGGAAAAATAATGTTGTGGTAGAGTGGGGACAGAGGGGAAATTTTCCTTTTATTATTTATGATGATTTAATGCGGCTACAAGAGTTTTTAAAGGGCAAGGGTCCCGTGTTAGTAGAAGATTTGAGTTTATTTTATTTGTATAAGTTTATACCCTCTGTGTGGAATGATTTTATAAGTATGAGATGGTGTTATGATGAGAGAGAATTAGAAGTATATAATTTAAAGAGAGATTATGATGAGTTGAAAGAAATATTAGAAGTGTATTTAAACAAGAATGATGTAATTGATAATACAAAAGTAACTAACCCGATATTGGAAATATTTACTGACGGAGATTTAACAGAAATACTTAACGTAGACTTGGTGAATGATTATTATGGTATAACGGATAAATTGAAATTGTTTGGTTATGACACACAAGACAACAGTATGTATGTCAATATAATTGAACAGTGCTATACAAAACCAAGATTAATCTTTGACGATGGAGGGTAGACTGTAAAACAATAAAAGACAATTAAACATTATGTTTTATGGTTTGTTGACATGGCAGAATGGGACAATGAAGTGCGGAAAAACTGAACAATAAATAAGAGTGTGTAAATAAAATATAGTGAATTTATATGTGTGTATGCAAGATGAATGTTGTGATCATAATATTGAAATATTTGCAATTTAAATAAACAAATAGAATTAATTTTGAAAACGGTAATTTAATAATAACAGTTGTTGATGGTAATGAATTCTATATTGTTAATAATTAATTTAATTAAAACAATTTGATATATTTTAAATATTTTAATTGATTATGTAAATGTTGTATAATTAATTTTTTTTGTAAATTCAGTTTGTTCTACGAGATGGAAATTTGGTAAGGAATGATAAATTATTTAATTTAAACTAATTTTGTGTGAATGTTTCAGAGATGGTGGTGATTATGTTTTGCGTGTATATTGTGTTAAATGGATTGTAAGTAGAAAAAATTTTATAATCATGTGTAACAAAAATGTTTACAGGTGTGATTGAGGTGTTAATGCAATAGTGAAATTTTAATGCAATCATTGTGTTGAATAAATATGATAATTAAAAATTTTTTATAATAAATGAAAAATGATATATAATGATTATTAAATAATAAATTTTGAAAATTTCAAGAAAGTTAAACGGTAAAAGGTTATGAATGGGTTAAATGATTGTTGATGCTAATATTATATGATAATGTATACAAAAATTTTAATAAGTTGTCAATTGTAATTAGTTATTAAGTGGCTATTGAGGGGGTGGCCTGTGCTCTCACAAGTAGCGAAAAGGGTTGGGGGTAGCAGTGAGTGTTACCTCCATCGGAGGCCAAACTGGCGATAAATGTGCGGCACACCTTATCCGTGTAAAATAAAAATTTTACACACAATACTAAATAACGTGTCGCACATAATGAGATTGATGTGGAACAGGCAGTGAAATAAAAGTTTAGATTTCCTCGACTTTTCGGGCGGTTACTGTCTTACCAGCAATAACCGTGGTTTTGGCTAGCGGCCAGCTATGGTCATACCAAGTCCCTTGACCATAGCTGACTTGAAATTGGTATATATTTGAAATTCAATGGGGGGACAATTAGAGGAAATCTCCCGGAAACTATGGAACAGCGGCTGCCACTCTGTTCGAGGAGGAACAGCAAGACCGGTGGCAGATCCGTTTTAAGGGTGCATGATTATAGTACAAGAACATGATGATGTTCATTAACGTTAAAACTTAACAGCGGAAGCAGAGACACGGAGAGGTAAAAAACCTACTCCAAAATATACAGTCTCTGTGGAAGCGAATGGGCGCCATAGTCCAACATAATCTGAAATAGTGTGTGTGGCTGGGAGGTGACGCAAAGGAGTCACGAATTTAAAGTTTATGACGTAAAAGTTTTTGCTTATTCAAAGTTTAATTCAATCAAAAATGCTTGTGCTCTGTCCACATAATTATATGCTCAGACTCGTAATATAAGGTTCATACTATAATTTTAAAGGTATCATTTTGTTGTTGTATGTTAGATATAGTTGTTGATAAAATGTATTTTCATTATGTGTGTATTTTTTTTCTAAGCCAATAATTAGCCGCCTGGCAGGCGAGCAACATAATAGGAGTAAGTGTTGATAATGTATTACACGTAATTGTCCAATTTTGAATGGTATTCATGGTGTTTTAATTATGTCAGGAGATCAGCTGATCAGCAATGATGTCACTGGTAGGTTAGTTATAAAGGTTACAAGTTATTAATGTTCAATGCTATGTTTAATGTACTGCAGATATTTTGAATATATTATAAAAAGAATACGAGAAATAAAATAACAATAATTTATGCAAATTAATAAAAGATAATTCATGGGTGATAAATGTTTTATGGGACACATATACCTGTCCAATTTGAATTAAAAGTTGAATTTGAAATGATAGAGATGAATATGATGTAATGTTGTTTTTGAGTTGATGTGATGTAACAGAGTTGGTGAAGTATTAATGTTGACACAGTGGTAATGGAGACTTTATGTAGATTTTGAGTGACATATTGTTGTTTTTATAGTTAATGAGGTTATTTTGTGTATTTGTAGTAATGTAATGAGATTGAGAATTTTGGGGATGGCAATTTTGTATTAGAGGGTAGTGTCATGTAGGAGTCCGCAACAAGGGTTGGGACGGGAATTGGAATAGATTTTAGTGGGGAAGGGGCCGCCTTAGGTAAAATCCAGGGGCCAAATAAGGGAATTGAGTTTTTTGGGGGCGGGGAAACACGTATCCTATGTACAAAGGGTTAGAGAGTATTTTATATGTAGAGAAGGTGGCGTTTTGTGTTAAATGATAAGTTGGGGTTAGTGTGTTTTTGGGATAGATATTTTGGTAGAGATGGGTGTCATGGGAGTTGTAGTTGATGAATATTAGAGTCAGAGGGAGAAAGTTTATATATGTATAGAAATCTAATACAGAAAAACGAGAATAAATAATTTACATCACCCACAGTACATTAAAGTAAGATTGTTGAAAAGAAAGAGAGATCCATGATAAAGAATATACAATTGTTTATTTTTTTAACCAGTGACAAAATTTTGATAAAATTTGAAAATAATGTAAAATTGAGAATTGTTTGTTTTAAATAATTTAAATGTCAATCTGTTTATTATCTATATTAATATTTTGTTTGTTTTAAATATTTTGTGTTATTACGTTTTGTATTTCAAGATAGGATTTTACAGATGTCAAATGTATTTCAGATAGAAATCATACATAACATATGTAGGTCAAGGGGTTTTGGACTTGACCTAGTTACGATCAGCTGATGAGGTCATACACCTACTAAGCTTGTATAGTAGGAATCCAATTTTAATTTGTTTGTTTAATCAAGTAAAACCAATATTTGAATAACTTTAATAAATATGTTATTTAATAAATAAATTTAAGAAAAATTTTAATGAATAAATTTAATTTTTTTATTTTAAAATTTTTGAAAATTTTAATTATTTTTGGAAAAAAAAAAAACTTGATTTTTCGCCTGCCAGTGAATGACTATTTTAGATAAGGATTTTATTATATGTGCATTAACCATGTTTCTTTTACTGTATTACGTTGTATTGGTAGACTATAAGTGGTTCTCATGTTAGAGTAAGGAGGTGTTTATATTAGTAGAAATGTCTAGGTAGTCATGTTAAAGAAAAAAAAAAAGAGAAAAATAGGAAGAGAATTTTTTGATAAAAGTTTAAAATTTTGAATTTTGGATTTTTTTTTTTAAATTTTTGATAAATTTTAAAAGAAAGTTTTATTTTTTTTTTATGTGTTATGGTAACCTGTAACGTGAGTGTGTGTGAGCCCAGTATTTGCTAAAGGCAGCCCAGCTTGCAAAAAGGGGAACCATATCGGCGGAGGAGCTGGAGTAATTTTAGCCAGGGGTTGAGGATTTTGGGGGGTAGCATGTTAAAAGGCGAGGCGCGCCGTGGTGCGAGTCTGTTCGATTTCTCGGTGTTGGGATCTCTTACGGAGAAGTCCAGTGATCTCGTTCAGATAAGTCCATGGTCGCTGAGCCAGGGGGGTCGTGTACCCATGAGATTAAGAACCAGGGGGTTGTTAGCACCAGTTCCTCACCGATCCTCTTCGGGGTTTATCGATGAGATTTCTTCTGTCGTGAACAGCAGAATTCTCATCGAGGGGGTATTGTAGCGGGTCAATTTTTGGGTGTTTTTATTTTTACCGTATGGGGCAAGTACATTTTATTTCTTTCATTTTTGTGCGGGCTTGTAAAAAAAGAAGTTGTGAAAATTATTGGGTAACAAAATTCATTCCGTTATAATAGAACGCATGTGCAACGTATTTGTCCGTGTAACAGACCAGTGTTGAGATACAGCGTTTGGAACAAAGGCGATGCGCAATTTCAGTGGTGTAACACGGCAGAGGAATTTGCACCTCCACCAAAATTCTAAGAACTCTGTACATGTGTGTCAACGCTCAAGCGCAACTACACCCGCCCGCGCTCAAAGGACGCTCTCGACTAAAAAACAAGATGGCCAGAGCGTAAAAATATTCGTCGTCTTTTCTAAGACCTCCCGGAAGTCGCATTAAACTCCGCCTACTGTTGGTGACATGACCAGAGCCAAGTCTAATATTAAGCTCTGGTCACACACATATATCAGCTCCATTCCATATATAAAATGGTTACCCAACAGCATATGAGCAATGAGCGATGACGAAAACATCGTGGCAGTAAAGAACCAGCTTCCCTCCAAAGGAAACAAGTACCTGTTACGTTCCCCGTGACAGCCGACTTTAAGTAGAGACGCCATACAGTCAACAGGACGCCAACACCGCTACAGACAATTACAGTTTCGTTTAGGGCCCGGTTGGTCGAGTTGCGTAAATGTAATTAATCCAGTAGGACCGACCGGGACCCGAGGAATTGACTATGTTAGAGACGAGTGCAGTGCAGTGGCCGTTGAAAAGCAGTTAATAACGAATAATGTAACCGGGAAGGCACGTGTTCGGTCGACCTCGCGCCATATAAAATGAGACGGGGACTTGTAAAGAATAAATATTTCGCTCGTGTATCTAATATTGGTTAAGGGTGTTTTAATAAATTAAAATAAATATATGTGAGAGTGAGTGAATTGCAGGCTGGGCAGTCTAGTAGTAAGTAATAATCATTAAGTTGCATAAGTTTATAATTACATTCTAACCAGACAAAACATAGGGAAAAAATGTACTAAAGTTTTCAAGCAATATACTAAAATTTTAACTGTACAAATGTTTGTTAAATAATCGCTCATTAAAAATAATGGTTACTTCCGATAAAATGTGTTAGACTAAGTTATTTCGTCATTACCACTGTCTTATTTCTGTGTTGAAAAAATTCGTCTAAACGTTCCGGAATCTTTCTGAATTATTAATTGGGTGGGTCAGATTGCTAAATTGTCCGTTTTATTTAGGGTGGAGTGTAAAGGTTTTCGATATTTTATCCTATATAAAAAATAATCGTGGCGACCCTGGTCTTCTGGTAAAATTTCAATAACAGGTAAGTGTTGTAATTGCGTGCAGGTAAGTCCTGGTAGTGGTTATATTTATTTTATATATTTCGGCCTCTTTTTTATTGTTACAAATGTCGACGCGCTGCCAGGATTTTCGTTTAATTGTAATTTTATACGAGATAGACCTATTTTAATACACAGAAAATAGGATGTGGTAATGACGAATTTATAAATATGATTTATCGTGTATAATTACGCACGTAGGTTAGGTTTGTTTTATGAGTTACAGTTAAGTACAAGATAAAAAATGGCAAATAATACCGAAGTCAGCTGCACTGACAATAAAACAGAAAGTCTAGTGACACCTGTTCAAAGTAAACAAGAGATAGATAAAGATGAGAAAGTCATGAACATGTTGCAACTGATTTTAGAGCAACAAAGTATTAAATTACTGAGTGATTCCGACGCTAAATTTAATATACAGAATAACAAATTTGAGGAGTTAAAAAATGAAATACAAGAAATGAGTAAATGTGTAGAAAGTACTAACGAAATAATAAGATCTAATTTGAATAAGTTAGAACAGAGTGTTGAGCGAATGGGAGTACGTATGATAAGGACAGAGAAAGATAATACAAATGAAAATTGTAATGACAAATACAAAAATGTAGTACCAGATAAAGAGTCAACAAATAATAACAATGTTGAAAATAATGAATGTAATATTGAGAATAATAAGGTGTTTGAGAAATTGGTATCAGAAAGTGATACGGTAAAAATAAATAATGAGAGTACTAATGAAAGTGTAGAATGCAGTGATTATGAGATGTTAATGTGTGTCAGTGAGTTGGAGAGAGAGAGGAAAAATAATGTTGTGGTAGAGTGGGGACAGAGGGGAAATTTTCCTTTTATTATTTATGATGATTTAATGCGGCTACAAGAGTTTTTAAAGGGCAAGGGTCCCGTGTTAGTAGAAGATTTGAGTTTATTTTATTTGTATAAGTTTATACCCTCTGTGTGGAATGATTTTATAAGTATGAGATGGTGTTATGATGAGAGAGAATTAGAAGTATATAATTTAAAGAGAGATTATGATGAGTTGAAAGAAATATTAGAAGTGTATTTAAACAAGAATGATGTAATTGATAATACAAAAGTAACTAACCCGATATTGGAAATATTTACTGACGGAGATTTAACAGAAATACTTAACGTAGACTTGGTGAATGATTATTATGGTATAACGGATAAATTGAAATTGTTTGGTTATGACACACAAGACAACAGTATGTATGTCAATATAATTGAACAGTGCTATACAAAACCAAGATTAATCTTTGACGATGGAGGGTAGACTGTAAAACAATAAAAGACAATTAAACATTATGTTTTATGGTTTGTTGACATGGCAGAATGGGACAATGAAGTGCGGAAAAACTGAACAATAAATAAGAGTGTGTAAATAAAATATAGTGAATTTATATGTGTGTATGCAAGATGAATGTTGTGATCATAATATTGAAATATTTGCAATTTAAATAAACAAATAGAATTAATTTTGAAAACGGTAATTTAATAATAACAGTTGTTGATGGTAATGAATTCTATATTGTTAATAATTAATTTAATTAAAACAATTTGATATATTTTAAATATTTTAATTGATTATGTAAATGTTGTATAATTAATTTTTTTTGTAAATTCAGTTTGTTCTACGAGATGGAAATTTGGTAAGGAATGATAAATTATTTAATTTAAACTAATTTTGTGTGAATGTTTCAGAGATGGTGGTGATTATGTTTTGCGTGTATATTGTGTTAAATGGATTGTAAGTAGAAAAAATTTTATAATCATGTGTAACAAAAATGTTTACAGGTGTGATTGAGGTGTTAATGCAATAGTGAAATTTTAATGCAATCATTGTGTTGAATAAATATGATAATTAAAAATTTTTTATAATAAATGAAAAATGATATATAATGATTATTAAATAATAAATTTTGAAAATTTCAAGAAAGTTAAACGGTAAAAGGTTATGAATGGGTTAAATGATTGTTGATGCTAATATTATATGATAATGTATACAAAAATTTTAATAAGTTGTCAATTGTAATTAGTTATTAAGTGGCTATTGAGGGGGTGGCCTGTGCTCTCACAAGTAGCGAAAAGGGTTGGGGGTAGCAGTGAGTGTTACCTCCATCGGAGGCCAAACTGGCGATAAATGTGCGGCACACCTTATCCGTGTAAAATAAAAATTTTACACACAATACTAAATAACGTGTCGCACATAATGAGATTGATGTGGAACAGGCAGTGAAATAAAAGTTTAGATTTCCTCGACTTTTCGGGCGGTTACTGTCTTACCAGCAATAACCGTGGTTTTGGCTAGCGGCCAGCTATGGTCATACCAAGTCCCTTGACCATAGCTGACTTGAAATTGGTATATATTTGAAATTCAATGGGGGGACAATTAGAGGAAATCTCCCGGAAACTATGGAACAGCGGCTGCCACTCTGTTCGAGGAGGAACAGCAAGACCGGTGGCAGATCCGTTTTAAGGGTGCATGATTATAGTACAAGAACATGATGATGTTCATTAACGTTAAAACTTAACAGCGGAAGCAGAGACACGGAGAGGTAAAAAACCTACTCCAAAATATACAGTCTCTGTGGAAGCGAATGGGCGCCATAGTCCAACATAATCTGAAATAGTGTGTGTGGCTGGGAGGTGACGCAAAGGAGTCACGAATTTAAAGTTTATGACGTAAAAGTTTTTGCTTATTCAAAGTTTAATTCAATCAAAAATGCTTGTGCTCTGTCCACATAATTATATGCTCAGACTCGTAATATAAGGTTCATACTATAATTTTAAAGGTATCATTTTGTTGTTGTATGTTAGATATAGTTGTTGATAAAATGTATTTTCATTATGTGTGTATTTTTTTTCTAAGCCAATAATTAGCCGCCTGGCAGGCGAGCAACATAATAGGAGTAAGTGTTGATAATGTATTACACGTAATTGTCCAATTTTGAATGGTATTCATGGTGTTTTAATTATGTCAGGAGATCAGCTGATCAGCAATGATGTCACTGGTAGGTTAGTTATAAAGGTTACAAGTTATTAATGTTCAATGCTATGTTTAATGTACTGCAGATATTTTGAATATATTATAAAAAGAATACGAGAAATAAAATAACAATAATTTATGCAAATTAATAAAAGATAATTCATGGGTGATAAATGTTTTATGGGACAC
The DNA here is from genome assembly GCA_034769895.1 of Magicicada septendecula. NCBI lineage: Eukaryota > Metazoa > Arthropoda > Insecta > Hemiptera > Cicadidae > Magicicada > Magicicada septendecula. The sequence goes on from CM068368.1 coordinate 377,592,518, forward strand.
ATATACCTGTCCAATTTGAATTAAAAGTTGAATTTGAAATGATAGAGATGAATATGATGTAATGTTGTTTTTGAGTTGATGTGATGTAACAGAGTTGGTGAAGTATTAATGTTGACACAGTGGTAATGGAGACTTTATGTAGATTTTGAGTGACATATTGTTGTTTTTATAGTTAATGAGGTTATTTTGTGTATTTGTAGTAATGTAATGAGATTGAGAATTTTGGGGATGGCAATTTTGTATTAGAGGGTAGTGTCATGTAGGAGTCCGCAACAAGGGTTGGGACGGGAATTGGAATAGATTTTAGTGGGGAAGGGGCCGCCTTAGGTAAAATCCAGGGGCCAAATAAGGGAATTGAGTTTTTTGGGGGCGGGGAAACACGTATCCTATGTACAAAGGGTTAGAGAGTATTTTATATGTAGAGAAGGTGGCGTTTTGTGTTAAATGATAAGTTGGGGTTAGTGTGTTTTTGGGATAGATATTTTGGTAGAGATGGGTGTCATGGGAGTTGTAGTTGATGAATATTAGAGTCAGAGGGAGAAAGTTTATATATGTATAGAAATCTAATACAGAAAAACGAGAATAAATAATTTACATCACCCACAGTACATTAAAGTAAGATTGTTGAAAAGAAAGAGAGATCCATGATAAAGAATATACAATTGTTTATTTTTTTAACCAGTGACAAAATTTTGATAAAATTTGAAAATAATGTAAAATTGAGAATTGTTTGTTTTAAATAATTTAAATGTCAATCTGTTTATTATCTATATTAATATTTTGTTTGTTTTAAATATTTTGTGTTATTACGTTTTGTATTTCAAGATAGGATTTTACAGATGTCAAATGTATTTCAGATAGAAATCATACATAACATATGTAGGTCAAGGGGTTTTGGACTTGACCTAGTTACGATCAGCTGATGAGGTCATACACCTACTAAGCTTGTATAGTAGGAATCCAATTTTAATTTGTTTGTTTAATCAAGTCAAACCAATATTTGAATAACTTTAATAAATATGTTATTTAATAAATAAATTTAAGAAAAATTTTAATGAATAAATTTAATTTTTTTATTTTAAAATTTTTGAAAATTTTAATTATTTTTGGAAAAAAAAAAAACTTGATTTTTCGCCTGCCAGTGAATGACTATTTTAGATAAGGATTTTATTATATGTGCATTAACCATGTTTCTTTTACTGTATTACGTTGTATTGGTAGACTATAAGTGGTTCTCATGTTAGAGTAAGGAGGTGTTTATATTAGTAGAAATGTCTAGGTAGTCATGTTAAAGAAAAAAAAAAAGAGAAAAATAGGAAGAGAATTTTTTGATAAAAGTTTAAAATTTTGAATTTTGGATTTTTTTTTTTAAATTTTTGATAAATTTTAAAAGAAAGTTTTATTTTTTTTTTATGTGTTATGGTAACCTGTAACGTGAGTGTGTGTGAGCCCAGTATTTGCTAAAGGCAGCCCAGCTTGCAAAAAGGGGAACCATATCGGCGGAGGAGCTGGAGTAATTTTAGCCAGGGGTTGAGGATTTTGGGGGGTAGCATGTTAAAAGGCGAGGCGCGCCGTGGTGCGAGTCTGTTCGATTTCTCGGTGTTGGGATCTCTTACGGAGAAGTCCAGTGATCTCGTTCAGATAAGTCCATGGTCGCTGAGCCAGGGGGGTCGTGTACCCATGAGATTAAGAACCAGGGGGTTGTTAGCACCAGTTCCTCACCGATCCTCTTCGGGGTTTATCGATGAGATTTCTTCTGTCGTGAACAGCAGAATTCTCATCGAGGGGGTATTGTAGCGGGTCAATTTTTGGGTGTTTTTATTTTTACCGTATGGGGCAAGTACATTTTATTTCTTTCATTTTTGTGCGGGCTTGTAAAAAAAGAAGTTGTGAAAATTATTGGGTAACAAAATTCATTCCGTTATAATAGAACGCATGTGCAACGTATTTGTCCGTGTAACAGACCAGTGTTGAGATACAGCGTTTGGAACAAAGGCGATGCGCAATTTTAGTGGTGTAACACGGCAGAGGAATTTGCACCTCCACCAAAATTCTAAGAACTCTGTACATGTGTGTCAACGCTCAAGCGCAACTACACCCGCCCGCGCTCAAAGGACGCTCTCGACTAAAAAACAAGATGGCCAGAGCGTAAAAATATTCGTCGTCTTTTCTAAGACCTCCCGGAAGTCGCATTAAACTCCGCCTACTGTTGGTGACATGACCAGAGCCAAGTCTAATATTAAGCTCTGGTCACACACATATATCAGCTCCATTCCATATATAAAATGGTTACCCAACAGCATATGAGCAATGAGCGATGACGAAAACATCGTGGCAGTAAAGAACCAGCTTCCCTCCAAAGGAAACAAGTACCTGTTACGTTCCCCGTGACAGCCGACTTTAAGTAGAGACGCCATACAGTCAACAGGACGCCAACACCGCTACAGACAATTACAGTTTCGTTTAGGGCCCGGTTGGTCGAGTTGCGTAAATGTAATTAATCCAGTAGGACCGACCGGGACCCGAGGAATTGACTATGTTAGAGACGAGTGCAGTGCAGTGGCCGTTGAAAAGCAGTTAATAACGAATAATGTAACCGGGAAGGCACGTGTTCGGTCGACCTCGCGCCATATAAAATGAGACGGGGACTTGTAAAGAATAAATATTTCGCTCGTGTATCTAATATTGGTTAAGGGTGTTTTAATAAATTAAAATAAATATATGTGAGAGTGAGTGAATTGCAGGCTGGGCAGTCTAGTAGTAAGTAATAATCATTAAGTTGCATAAGTTTATAATTACATTCTAACCAGACAAAACATAGGGAAAAAATGTACTAAAGTTTTCAAGCAATATACTAAAATTTTAACTGTACAAATGTTTGTTAAATAATCGCTCATTAAAAATAATGGTTACTTCCGATAAAATGTGTTAGACTAAGTTATTTCGTCATTACCACTGTCTTATTTCTGTGTTGAAAAAATTCGTCTAAACGTTCCGGAATCTTTCTGAATTATTAATTGGGTGGGTCAGATTGCTAAATTGTCCGTTTTATTTAGGGTGGAGTGTAAAGGTTTTCGATATTTTATCCTATATAAAAAATAATCGTGGCGACCCTGGTCTTCTGGTAAAATTTCAATAACAGGTAAGTGTTGTAATTGCGTGCAGGTAAGTCCTGGTAGTGGTTATATTTATTTTATATATTTCGGCCTCTTTTTTATTGTTACAAATGTCGACGCGCTGCCAGGATTTTCGTTTAATTGTAATTTTATACGAGATAGACCTATTTTAATACACAGAAAATAGGATGTGGTAATGACGAATTTATAAATATGATTTATCGTGTATAATTACGCACGTAGGTTAGGTTTGTTTTATGAGTTACAGTTAAGTACAAGATAAAAAATGGCAAATAATACCGAAGTCAGCTGCACTGACAATAAAACAGAAAGTCTAGTGACACCTGTTCAAAGTAAACAAGAGATAGATAAAGATGAGAAAGTCATGAACATGTTGCAACTGATTTTAGAGCAACAAAGTATTAAATTACTGAGTGATTCCGACGCTAAATTTAATATACAGAATAACAAATTTGAGGAGTTAAAAAATGAAATACAAGAAATGAGTAAATGTGTAGAAAGTACTAACGAAATAATAAGATCTAATTTGAATAAGTTAGAACAGAGTGTTGAGCGAATGGGAGTACGTATGATAAGGACAGAGAAAGATAATACAAATGAAAATTGTAATGACAAATACAAAAATGTAGTACCAGATAAAGAGTCAACAAATAATAACAATGTTGAAAATAATGAATGTAATATTGAGAATAATAAGGTGTTTGAGAAATTGGTATCAGAAAGTGATACGGTAAAAATAAATAATGAGAGTACTAATGAAAGTGTAGAATGCAGTGATTATGAGATGTTAATGTGTGTCAGTGAGTTGGAGAGAGAGAGGAAAAATAATGTTGTGGTAGAGTGGGGACAGAGGGGAAATTTTCCTTTTATTATTTATGATGATTTAATGCGGCTACAAGAGTTTTTAAAGGGCAAGGGTCCCGTGTTAGTAGAAGATTTGAGTTTATTTTATTTGTATAAGTTTATACCCTCTGTGTGGAATGATTTTATAAGTATGAGATGGTGTTATGATGAGAGAGAATTAGAAGTATATAATTTAAAGAGAGATTATGATGAGTTGAAAGAAATATTAGAAGTGTATTTAAACAAGAATGATGTAATTGATAATACAAAAGTAACTAACCCGATATTGGAAATATTTACTGACGGAGATTTAACAGAAATACTTAACGTAGACTTGGTGAATGATTATTATGGTATAACGGATAAATTGAAATTGTTTGGTTATGACACACAAGACAACAGTATGTATGTCAATATAATTGAACAGTGCTATACAAAACCAAGATTAATCTTTGACGATGGAGGGTAGACTGTAAAACAATAAAAGACAATTAAACATTATGTTTTATGGTTTGTTGACATGGCAGAATGGGACAATGAAGTGCGGAAAAACTGAACAATAAATAAGAGTGTGTAAATAAAATATAGTGAATTTATATGTGTGTATGCAAGATGAATGTTGTGATCATAATATTGAAATATTTGCAATTTAAATAAACAAATAGAATTAATTTTGAAAACGGTAATTTAATAATGACAGTTGTTGATGGTAATGAATTCTATATTGTTAATAATTAATTTAATTAAAACAATTTGATATATTTTAAATATTTTAATTGATTATGTAAATGTTGTATAATTAATTTTTTTTGTAAATTCAGTTTGTTCTACGAGATGGAAATTTGGTAAGGAATGATAAATTATTTAATTTAAACTAATTTTGTGTGAATGTTTCAGAGATGGTGGTGATTATGTTTTGCGTGTATATTGTGTTAAATGGATTGTAAGTAGAAAAAATTTTATAATCATGTGTAACAAAAATGTTTACAGGTGTGATTGAGGTGTTAATGCAATAGTGAAATTTTAATGCAATCATTGTGTTGAATAAATATGATAATTAAAAATTTTTTATAATAAATGAAAAATGATATATAATGATTATTAAATAATAAATTTTGAAAATTTCAAGAAAGTTAAACGGTAAAAGGTTATGAATGGGTTAAATGATTGTTGATGCTAATATTATATGATAATGTATACAAAAATTTTAATAAGTTGTCAATTGTAATTAGTTATTAAGTGGCTATTGAGGGGGTGGCCTGTGCTCTCACAAGTAGCGAAAAGGGTTGGGGGTAGCAGTGAGTGTTACCTCCATCGGAGGCCAAACTGGCGATAAATGTGCGGCACACCTTATCCGTGTAAAATAAAAATTTTACACACAATACTAAATAACGTGTCGCACATAATGAGATTGATGTGGAACAGGCAGTGAAATAAAAGTTTAGATTTCCTCGACTTTTCGGGCGGTTACTGTCTTACCAGCAATAACCGTGGTTTTGGCTAGCGGCCAGCTATGGTCATACCAAGTCCCTTGACCATAGCTGACTTGAAATTGGTATATATTTGAAATTCAATGGGGGGACAATTAGAGGAAATCTCCCGGAAACTATGGAACAGCGGCTGCCACTCTGTTCGAGGAGGAACAGCAAGACCGGTGGCAGATCCGTTTTAAGGGTGCATGATTATAGTACAAGAACATGATGATGTTCATTAACGTTAAAACTTAACAGCGGAAGCAGAGACACGGAGAGGTAAAAAACCTACTCCAAAATATACAGTCTCTGTGGAAGCGAATGGGCGCCATAGTCCAACATAATCTGAAATAGTGTGTGTGGCTGGGAGGTGACGCAAAGGAGTCACGAATTTAAAGTTTATGACGTAAAAGTTTTTGCTTATTCAAAGTTTAATTCAATCAAAAATGCTTGTGCTCTGTCCACATAATTATATGCTCAGACTCGTAATATAAGGTTCATACTATAATTTTAAAGGTATCATTTTGTTGTTGTATGTTAGATATAGTTGTTGATAAAATGTATTTTCATTATGTGTGTATTTTTTTTCTAAGCCAATAATTAGCCGCCTGGCAGGCGAGCAACATAATAGGAGTAAGTGTTGATAATGTATTACACGTAATTGTCCAATTTTGAATGGTATTCATGGTGTTTTAATTATGTCAGGAGATCAGCTGATCAGCAATGATGTCACTGGTAGGTTAGTTATAAAGGTTACAAGTTATTAATGTTCAATGCTATGTTTAATGTACTGCAGATATTTTGAATATATTATAAAAAGAATACGAGAAATAAAATAACAATAATTTATGCAAATTAATAAAAGATAATTCATGGGTGATAAATGTTTTATGGGACACATATACCTGTCCAATTTGAATTAAAAGTTGAATTTGAAATGATAGAGATGAATATGATGTAATGTTGTTTTTGAGTTGATGTGATGTAACAGAGTTGGTGAAGTATTAATGTTGACACAGTGGTAATGGAGACTTTATGTAGATTTTGAGTGACATATTGTTGTTTTTATAGTTAATGAGGTTATTTTGTGTATTTGTAGTAATGTAATGAGATTGAGAATTTTGGGGATGGCAATTTTGTATTAGAGGGTAGTGTCATGTAGGAGTCCGCAACAAGGGTTGGGACGGGAATTGGAATAGATTTTAGTGGGGAAGGGGCCGCCTTAGGTAAAATCCAGGGGCCAAATAAGGGAATTGAGTTTTTTGGGGGCGGGGAAACACGTATCCTATGTACAAAGGGTTAGAGAGTATTTTATATGTAGAGAAGGTGGCGTTTTGTGTTAAATGATAAGTTGGGGTTAGTGTGTTTTTGGGATAGATATTTTGGTAGAGATGGGTGTCATGGGAGTTGTAGTTGATGAATATTAGAGTCAGAGGGAGAAAGTTTATATATGTATAGAAATCTAATACAGAAAAACGAGAATAAATAATTTACATCACCCACAGTACATTAAAGTAAGATTGTTGAAAAGAAAGAGAGATCCATGATAAAGAATATACAATTGTTTATTTTTTTAACCAGTGACAAAATTTTGATAAAATTTGAAAATAATGTAAAATTGAGAATTGTTTGTTTTAAATAATTTAAATGTCAATCTGTTTATTATCTATATTAATATTTTGTTTGTTTTAAATATTTTGTGTTATTACGTTTTGTATTTCAAGATAGGATTTTACAGATGTCAAATGTATTTCAGATAGAAATCATACATAACATATGTAGGTCAAGGGGTTTTGGACTTGACCTAGTTACGATCAGCTGATGAGGTCATACACCTACTAAGCTTGTATAGTAGGAATCCAATTTTAATTTGTTTGTTTAATCAAGTCAAACCAATATTTGAATAACTTTAATAAATATGTTATTTAATAAATAAATTTAAGAAAAATTTTAATGAATAAATTTAATTTTTTTATTTTAAAATTTTTGAAAATTTTAATTATTTTTGGAAAAAAAAAAAACTTGATTTTTCGCCTGCCAGTGAATGACTATTTTAGATAAGGATTTTATTATATGTGCATTAACCATGTTTCTTTTATTGTATTACGTTGTATTGGTAGACTATAAGTGGTTCTCATGTTAGAGTAAGGAGGTGTTTATATTAGTAGAAATGTCTAGGTAGTCATGTTAAAGAAAAAAAAAAAGAGAAAAATAGGAAGAGAATTTTTTGATAAAAGTTTAAAATTTTGAATTTTGGATTTTTTTTTTTAAATTTTTGATAAATTTTAAAAGAAAGTTTTATTTTTTTTTTATGTGTTATGGTAACCTGTAACGTGAGTGTGTGTGAGCCCAGTATTTGCTAAAGGCAGCCCAGCTTGCAAAAAGGGGAACCATATCGGCGGAGGAGCTGGAGTAATTTTAGCCAGGGGTTGAGGATTTTGGGGGGTAGCATGTTAAAAGGCGAGGCGCGCCGTGGTGCGAGTCTGTTCGATTTCTCGGTGTTGGGATCTCTTACGGAGAAGTCCAGTGATCTCGTTCAGATAAGTCCATGGTCGCTGAGCCAGGGGGGTCGTGTACCCATGAGATTAAGAACCAGGGGGTTGTTAGCACCAGTTCCTCACCGATCCTCTTCGGGGTTTATCGATGAGATTTCTTCTGTCGTGAACAGCAGAATTCTCATCGAGGGGGTATTGTAGCGGGTCAATTTTTGGGTGTTTTTATTTTTACCGTATGGGGCAAGTACATTTTATTTCTTTCATTTTTGTGCGGGCTTGTAAAAAAAGAAGTTGTGAAAATTATTGGGTAACAAAATTCATTCCGTTATAATAGAACGCATGTGCAACGTATTTGTCCGTGTAACAGACCAGTGTTGAGATACAGCGTTTGGAACAAAGGCGATGCGCAATTTCAGTGGTGTAACACGGCAGAGGAATTTGCACCTCCACCAAAATTCTAAGAACTCTGTACATGTGTGTCAACGCTCAAGCGCAACTACACCCGCCCGCGCTCAAAGGACGCTCTCGACTAAAAAACAAGATGGCCAGAGCGTAAAAATATTCGTCGTCTTTTCTAAGACCTCCCGGAAGTCGCATTAAACTCCGCCTACTGTTGGTGACATGACCAGAGCCAAGTCTAATATTAAGCTCTGGTCACACACATATATCAGCTCCATTCCATATATAAAATGGTTACCCAACAGCATATGAGCAATGAGCGATGACGAAAACATCGTGGCAGTAAAGAACCAGCTTCCCTCCAAAGGAAACAAGTACCTGTTACGTTCCCCGTGACAGCCGACTTTAAGTAGAGACGCCATACAGTCAACAGGACGCCAACACCGCTACAGACAATTACAGTTTCGTTTAGGGCCCGGTTGGTCGAGTTGCGTAACTGTAATTAATCCAGTAGGACCGACCGGGACCCGAGGAATTGACTATGTTAGAGACGAGTGCAGTGCAGTGGCCGTTGAAAAGCAGTTAATAACGAATAATGTAACCGGGAAGGCACGTGTTCGGTCGACCTCGCGCCATATAAAATGAGACGGGGACTTGTAAAGAATAAATATTTCGCTCGTGTATCTAATATTGGTTAAGGGTGTTTTAATAAATTAAAATAAATATATGTGAGAGTGAGTGAATTGCAGGCTGGGCAGTCTAGTAGTAAGTAATAATCATTAAGTTGCATAAGTTTATAATTACATTCTAACCAGACAAAACATAGGGAAAAAATGTACTAAAGTTTTCAAGCAATATACTAAAATTTTAACTGTACAAATGTTTGTTAAATAATCGCTCATTAAAAATAATGGTTACTTCCGATAAAATGTGTTAGACTAAGTTATTTCGTCATTACCACTGTCTTATTTCTGTGTTGAAAAAATTCGTCTAAACGTTCCGGAATCTTTCTGAATTATTAATTGGGTGGGTCAGATTGCTAAATTGTCCGTTTTATTTAGGGTGGAGTGTAAAGGTTTTCGATATTTTATCCTATATAAAAAATAATCGTGGCGACCCTGGTCTTCTGGTAAAATTTCAATAACAGGTAAGTGTTGTAATTGCGTGCAGGTAAGTCCTGGTAGTGGTTATATTTATTTTATATATTTCGGCCTCTTTTTTATTGTTACAAATGTCGACGCGCTGCCAGGATTTTCGTTTAATTGTAATTTTATACGAGATAGACCTATTTTAATACACAGAAAATAGGATGTGGTAATGACGAATTTATAAATATGATTTATCGTGTATAATTACGCACGTAGGTTAGGTTTGTTTTATGAGTTACAGTTAAGTACAAGATAAAAAATGGCAAATAATACCGAAGTCAGCTGCACTGACAATAAAACAGAAAGTCTAGTGACACCTGTTCAAAGTAAACAAGAGATAGATAAAGATGAGAAAGTCATGAACATGTTGCAACTGATTTTAGAGCAACAAAGTATTAAATTACTGAGTGATTCCGACGCTAAATTTAATATACAGAATAACAAATTTGAGGAGTTAAAAAATGAAATACAAGAAATGAGTAAATGTGTAGAAAGTACTAACGAAATAATAAGATCTAATTTGAATAAGTTAGAACAGAGTGTTGAGCGAATGGGAGTACGTATGATAAGGACAGAGAAAGATAATACAAATGAAAATTGTAATGACAAATACAAAAATGTAGTACCAGATAAAGAGTCAACAAATAATAACAATGTTGAAAATAATGAATGTAATATTGAGAATAATAAGGTGTTTGAGAAATTGGTATCAGAAAGTGATACGGTAAAAAAAAATAATGAGAGTACTAATGAAAGTGTAGAATGCAGTGATTATGAGATGTTAATGTGTGTCAGTGAGTTGGAGAGAGAGAGGAAAAATAATGTTGTGGTAGAGTGGGGACAGAGGGGAAATTTTCCTTTTATTATTTATGATGATTTAATGCGGCTACAAGAGTTTTTAAAGGGCAAGGGTCCCGTGTTAGTAGAAGATTTGAGTTTATTTTATTTGTATAAGTTTATACCCTCTGTGTGGAATGATTTTAAAGTATGAGATGGTGTTATGATGAGAGAGAATTAGAAGTATATAATTTAAAGAGAGATTATGATGAGTTGAAAGAAATATTAGAAGTGTATTTAAACAAGAATGATGTAATTGATAATACAAAAGTAACTAACCCGATATTGGAAATATTTACTGACGGAGATTTAACAGAAATACTTAACGTAGACTTGGTGAATGATTATTATGGTATAACGGATAAATTGAAATTGTTTGGTTATGACACACAAGACAACAGTATGTATGTCAATATAATTGAACAGTGCTATACAAAACCAAGATTAATCTTTGACGATGGAGGGTAGACTGTAAAACAATAAAAGACAATTAAACATTATGTTTTATGGTTTGTTGACATGGCAGAATGGGACAATGAAGTGCGGAAAAACTGAACAATAAATAAGAGTGTGTAAATAAAATATAGTGAATTTATATGTGTGTATGCAAGATGAATGTTGTGATCATAATATTGAAATATTTGCAATTTAAATAAACAAATAGAATTAATTTTGAAAACGGTAATTTAATAATAACAGTTGTTGATGGTAATGAATTCTATATTGTTAATAATTAATTTAATTAAAACAATTTGATATATTTTAAATATTTTAATTGATTATGTAAATGTTGTATAATTAATTTTTTTTGTAAATTCAGTTTGTTCTACGAGATGGAAATTTGGTAAGGAATGATAAATTATTTAATTTAAACTAATTTTGTGTGAATGTTTCAGAGATGGTGGTGATTATGTTTTGCGTGTATATTGTGTTAAATGGATTGTAAGTAGAAAAAATTTTATAATCATGTGTAACAAAAATGTTTACAGGTGTGATTGAGGTGTTAATGCAATAGTGAAATTTTAATGCAATCATTGTGTTGAATAAATATGATAATTAAAAATTTTTTATAATAAATGAAAAATGATATATAATGATTATTAAATAATAAATTTTGAAAATTTCAAGAAAGTTAAACGGTAAAAGGTTATGAATGGGTTAAATGATTGTTGATGCTAATATTATATGATAATGTATACAAAAATTTTAATAAGTTGTCAATTGTAATTAGTTATTAAGTGGCTATTGAGGGGGTGGCCTGTGCTCTCACAAGTAGCGAAAAGGGTTGGGGGTAGCAGTGAGTGTTACCTCCATCGGAGGCCAAACTGGCGATAAATGTGCGGCACACCTTATCCGTGTAAAATAAAAATTTTACACACAATACTAAATAACGTGTCGCACATAATGAGATTGATGTGGAACAGGCAGTGAAATAAAAGTTTAGATTTCCTCGACTTTTCGGGCGGTTACTGTCTTACCAGCAATAACCGTGGTTTTGGCTAGCGGCCAGCTATGGTCATACCAAGTCCCTTGACCATAGCTGACTTGAAATTGGTATATATTTGAAATTCAATGGGGGGACAATTAGAGGAAATCTCCCGGAAACTATGGAACAGCGGCTGCCACTCTGTTCGAGGAGGAACAGCAAGACCGGTGGCAGATCCGTTTTAAGGGTGCATGATTATAGTACAAGAACATGATGATGTTCATTAACTTTAAAACTTAACAGCGGAAGCAGAGACACGGAGAGGTAAAAAACCTACTCCAAAATATACAGTCTCTGTGGAAGCGAATGGGCGCCATAGTCCAACATAATCTGAAATAGTGTGTGTGGCTGGGAGGTGACGCAAAGGAGTCACGAATTTAAAGTTTATGACGTAAAAGTTTTTGCTTATTCAAAGTTTAATTCAATCAAAAATGCTTGTGCTCTGTCCACATAATTATATGCTCAGACTCGTAATATAAGGTTCATACTATAATTTTAAAGGTATCATTTTGTTGTTGCATGTTAGATATAGTTGTTGATAAAATGTATTTTCATTATGTGTGTATTTTTTTTCTAAGCCAATAATTAGCCGCCTGGCAGGCGAGCAACATAATAGGAGTAAGTGTTGATAATGTATTACATGTAATTGTCCAATTTTGAATGGTATTCATGGTGTTTTAATTATGTCAGGAGATCAGCTGATCAGCAATGATGTCACTGGTAGGTTAGTTATAAAGGTTACAAGTTATTAATGTTCAATGCTATGTTTAATGTACTGCAGATATTTTGAATATATTATAAAAAGAATACGAGAAATAAAATAACAATAATTTATGCAAATTAATAAAAGATAATTCATGGGTGATAAATGTTTTATGGGACACATATACCTGTCCAATTTGAATTAAAAGTTGAATTTGAAATGATAGAGATGAATATGATGTAATGTTGTTTTTGAGTTGATGTGATGTAACAGAGTTGGTGAAGTATTAATGTTGACACAGTGGTAATGGAGACTTTATGTAGATTTTGAGTGACATATTGTTGTTTTTATAGTTAATGAGGTTATTTTGTGTATTTGTAGTAATGTAATGAGATTGAGAATTTTGGGGATGGCAATTTTGTATTAGAGGGTAGTGTCATGTAGGAGTCCGCAACAAGGGTTGGGACGGGAATTGGAATAGATTTTAGTGGGGAAGGGGCCGCCTTAGGTAAAATCCAGGGGCCAAATAAGGGAATTGAGTTTTTTGGGGGCGGGGAAACACGTATCCTATGTACAAAGGGTTAGAGAGTATTTTATATGTAGAGAAGGTGGCGTTTTGTGTTAAATGATAAGTTGGGGTTAGTGTGTTTTTGGGATAGATATTTTGGTAGAGATGGGTGTCATGGGAGTTGTAGTTGATGAATATTAGAGTCAGAGGGAGAAAGTTTATATATGTATAGAAATCTAATACAGAAAAACGAGAATAAATAATTTACATCACCCACAGTACATTAAAGTAAGATTGTTGAAAAGAAAGAGAGATCCATGATAAAGAATATACAATTGTTTATTTTTTTAACCAGTGACAAAATTTTGATAAAATTTGAAAATAATGTAAAATTGAGAATTGTTTGTTTTAAATAATTTAAATGTCAATCTGTTTATTATCTATATTAATATTTTGTTTGTTTTAAATATTTTGTGTTATTACGTTTTGTATTTCAAGATAGGATTTTACAGATGTCAAATGTATTTCAGATAGAAATCATACATAACATATGTAGGTCAAGGGGTTTTGGACTTGACCTAGTTACGATCAGCTGATGAGGTCATACACCTACTAAGCTTGTATAGTAGGAATCCAATTTTAATTTGTTTGTTTAATCAAGTCAAACCAATATTTGAATAACTTTAATAAATATGTTATTTAATAAATAAATTTAAGAAAAATTTTAATGAATAAATTTAATTTTTTTATTTTAAAATTTTTGAAAATTTTAATTATTTTTGGAAAAAAAAAAACTTGATTTTTCGCCTGCCAGTGAATGACTATTTTAGATAAGGATTTTATTATATGTGCATTAACCATGTTTCTTTTATTGTATTACGTTGTATTGGTAGACTATAAGTGGTTCTCATGTTAGAGTAAGGAGGTGTTTATATTAGTAGAAATGTCTAGGTAGTCATGTTAAAGAAAAAAAAAAAAGAGAAAAATAGGAAGAGAATTTTTTGATAAAAGTTTAAAATTTTGAATTTTGGATTTTTTTTTTTAAATTTTTGATAAATTTTAAAAGAAAGTTTTATTTTTTTTTTATGTGTTATGGTAACCTGTAACGTGAGTGTGTGTGAGCCCAGTATTTGCTAAAGGCAGCCCAGCTTGCAAAAAGGGGAACCATATCGGCGGAGGAGCTGGAGTAATTTTAGCCAGGGGTTGAGGATTTTGGGGGGTAGCATGTTAAAAGGCGAGGCGCGCCGTGGTGCGAGTCTGTTCGATTTCTCGGTGTTGGGATCTCTTACGGAGAAGTCCAGTGATCTCGTTCAGATAAGTCCATGGTCGCTGAGCCAGGGGGGTCGTGTACCCATGAGATTAAGAACCAGGGGGTTGTTAGCACCAGTTCCTCACCGATCCTCTTCGGGGTTTATCGATGAGATTTCTTCTGTCGTGAACAGCAGAATTCTCATCGAGGGGGTATTGTAGCGGGTCAATTTTTGGGTGTTTTTATTTTTACCGTATGGGGCAAGTACATTTTATTTCTTTCATTTTTGTGCGGGCTTGTAAAAAAAGAAGTTGTGAAAATTATTGGGTAACAAAATTCATTCCGTTATAATAGAACGCATGTGCAACGTATTTGTCCGTGTAACAGACCAGTGTTGAGATACAGCGTTTGGAACAAAGGCGATGCGCAATTTCAGTGGTGTAACACGGCAGAGGAATTTGCACCTCCACCAAAATTCTAAGAACTCTGTACATGTGTGTCAACGCTCAAGCGCAACTACACCCGCCCGCGCTCAAAGGACGCTCTCGACTAAAAAACAAGATGGCCAGAGCGTAAAAATATTCGTCGTCTTTTCTAAGACCTCCCGGAAGTCGCATTAAACTCCGCCTACTGTTGGTGACATGACCAGAGCCAAGTCTAATATTAAGCTCTGGTCACACACATATATCAGCTCCATTCCATATATAAAATGGTTACCCAACAGCATATGAGCAATGAGCGACGACGAAAACATCGTGGCAGTAAAGAACCAGCTTCCCTCCAAAGGAAACAAGTACCTGTTACGTTCCCCGTGACAGCCGACTTTAAGTAGAGACGCCATACAGTCAACAGGACGCCAACACCGCTACAGACAATTACAGTTTCGTTTAGGGCCCGGTTGGTCGAGTTGCGTAAATGTAATTAATCCAGTAGGACCGACCGGGACCCGAGGAATTGACTATGTTAGAGACGAGTGCAGTGCAGTGGCCGTTGAAAAGCAGTTAATAACGAATAATGTAACCGGGAAGGCACGTGTTCGGTCGACCTCGCGCCATATAAAATGAGACGGGGACTTGTAAAGAATAAATATTTCGCTCGTGTATCTAATATTGGTTAAGGGTGTTTTAATAAATTAAAATAAATATATGTGAGAGTGAGTGAATTGCAGGCTGGGCAGTCTAGTAGTAAGTAATAATCATTAAGTTGCATAAGTTTATAATTACATTCTAACCAGACAAAACATAGGGAAAAAATGTACTAAAGTTTTCAAGCAATATACTAAAATTTTAACTGTACAAATGTTTGTTAAATAATCGCTCATTAAAAATAATGGTTACTTCCGATAAAATGTGTTAGACTAAGTTATTTCGTCATTACCACTGTCTTATTTCTGTGTTGAAAAAATTCGTCTAAACGTTCCGGAATCTTTCTGAATTATTAATTGGGTGGGTCAGATTGCTAAATTGTCCGTTTTATTTAGGGTGGAGTGTAAAGGTTTTCGATATTTTATCCTATATAAAAAATAATCGTGGCGACCCTGGTCTTCTGGTAAAATTTCAATAACAGGTAAGTGTTGTAATTGCGTGCAGGTAAGTCCTGGTAGTGGTTATATTTATTTTATATATTTCGGCCTCTTTTTTATTGTTACAAATGTCGACGCGCTGCCAGGACTTTCGTTTAATTGTAATTTTATACGAGATAGACCTATTTTAATACACAGAAAATAGGATGTGGTAATGACGAATTTATAAATATGATTTATCGTGTATAATTACGCACGTAGGTTAGGTTTGTTTTATGAGTTACAGTTAAGTACAAGATAAAAAATGGCAAATAATACCGAAGTCAGCTGCACTGACAATAAAACAGAAAGTCTAGTGACACCTGTTCAAAGTAAACAAGAGATAGATAAAGATGAGAAAGTCATGAACATGTTGCAACTGATTTTAGAGCAACAAAGTATTAAATTACTGAGTGATTCCGACGCTAAATTTAATATACAGAATAACAAATTTGAGGAGTTAAAAAATGAAATACAAGAAATGAGTAAATGTGTAGAAAGTACTAACGAAATAATAAGATCTAATTTGAATAAGTTAGAACAGAGTGTTGAGCGAATGGGAGTACGTATGATAAGGACAGAGAAAGATAATACAAATGAAAATTGTAATGACAAATACAAAAATGTAGTACCAGATAAAGAGTCAACAAATAATAACAATGTTGAAAATAATGAATGTAATATTGAGAATAATAAGGTGTTTGAGAAATTGGTATCAGAAAGTGATACGGTAAAAATAAATAATGAGAGTACTAATGAAAGTGTAGAATGCAGTGATTATGAGATGTTAATGTGTGTCAGTGAGTTGGAGAGAGAGAGGAAAAATAATGTTGTGGTAGAGTGGGGACAGAGGGGAAATTTTCCTTTTATTATTTATGATGATTTAATGCGGCTACAAGAGTTTTTAAAGGGCAAGGGTCCCGTGTTAGTAGAAGATTTGAGTTTATTTTATTTGTATAAGTTTATACCCTCTGTGTGGAATGATTTTAAAGTATGAGATGGTGTTATGATGAGAGAGAATTAGAAGTATATAATTTAAAGAGAGATTATGATGAGTTGAAAGAAATATTAGAAGTGTATTTAAACAAGAATGATGTAATTGATAATACAAAAGTAACTAACCCGATATTGGAAATATTTACTGACGGAGATTTAACAGAAATACTTAACGTAGACTTGGTGAATGATTATTATGGTATAACGGATAAATTGAAATTGTTTGGTTATGACACACAAGACAACAGTATGTATGTCAATATAATTGAACAGTGCTATACAAAACCAAGATTAATCTTTGACGATGGAGGGTAGACTGTAAAACAATAAAAGACAATTAAACATTATGTTTTATGGTTTGTTGACATGGCAGAATGGGACAATGAAGTGCGGAAAAACTGAACAATAAATAAGAGTGTGTAAATAAAATATAGTGAATTTATATGTGTGTATGCAAGATGAATGTTGTGATCATAATATTGAAATATTTGCAATTTAAATAAACAAATAGAATTAATTTTGAAAACGGTAATTTAATAATAACAGTTGTTGATGGTAATGAATTCTATATTGTTAATAATTAATTTAATTAAAACAATTTGATATATTTTAAATATTTTAATTGATTATGTAAATGTTGTATAATTAATTTTTTTTGTAAATTCAGTTTGTTCTACGAGATGGAAATTTGGTAAGGAATGATAAATTATTTAATTTAAACTAATTTTGTGTGAATGTTTCAGAGATGGTGGTGATTATGTTTTGCGTGTATATTGTGTTAAATGGATTGTAAGTAGAAAAAATTTTATAATCATGTGTAACAAAAATGTTTACAGGTGTGATTGAGGTGTTAATGCAATAGTGAAATTTTAATGCAATCATTGTGTTGAATAAATATGATAATTAAAAATTTTTTATAATAAATGAAAAATGATATATAATGATTATTAAATAATAAATTTTGAAAATTTCAAGAAAGTTAAACGGTAAAAGGTTATGAATGGGTTAAATGATTGTTGATGCTAATATTATATGATAATGTATACAAAAATTTTAATAAGTTGTCAATTGTAATTAGTTATTAAGTGGCTATTGAGGGGGTGGCCTGTGCTCTCACAAGTAGCGAAAAGGGTTGGGGGTAGCAGTGAGTGTTACCTCCATCGGAGGCCAAACTGGCGATAAATGTGCGGCACACCTTATCCGTGTAAAATAAAAATTTTACACACAATACTAAATAACGTGTCGCACATAATGAGATTGATGTGGAACAGGCAGTGAAATAAAAGTTTAGATTTCCTCGACTTTTCGGGCGGTTACTGTCTTACCAGCAATAACCGTGGTTTTGGCTAGCGGCCAGCTATGGTCATACCAAGTCCCTTGACCATAGCTGACTTGAAATTGGTATATATTTGAAATTCAATGGGGGGACAATTAGAGGAAATCTCCCGGAAACTATGGAACAGCGGCTGCCACTCTGTTCGAGGAGGAACAGCAAGACCGGTGGCAGATCCGTTTTAAGGGTGCATGATTATAGTACAAGAACATGATGATGTTCATTAACTTTAAAACTTAACAGCGGAAGCAGAGACACGGAGAGGTAAAAAACCTACTCCAAAATATACAGTCTCTGTGGAAGCGAATGGGCGCCATAGTCCAACATAATCTGAAATAGTGTGTGTGGCTGGGAGGTGACGCAAAGGAGTCACGAATTTAAAGTTTATGACGTAAAAGTTTTTGCTTATTCAAAGTTTAATTCAATCAAAAATGCTTGTGCTCTGTCCACATAATTATATGCTCAGACTCGTAATATAAGGTTCATACTATAATTTTAAAGGTATCATTTTGTTGTTGCATGTTAGATATAGTTGTTGATAAAATGTATTTTCATTATGTGTGTATTTTTTTTCTAAGCCAATAATTAGCCGCCTGGCAGGCGAGCAACATAATAGGAGTAAGTGTTGATAATGTATTACATGTAATTGTCCAATTTTGAATGGTATTCATGGTGTTTTAATTATGTCAGGAGATCAGCTGATCAGCAATGATGTCACTGGTAGGTTAGTTATAAAGGTTACAAGTTATTAATGTTCAATGCTATGTTTAATGTACTGCAGATATTTTGAATATATTATAAAAAGAATACGAGAAATAAAATAACAATAATTTATGCAAATTAATAAAAGATAATTCATGGGTGATAAATGTTTTATGGGACACATATACCTGTCCAATTTGAATTAAAAGTTGAATTTGAAATGATAGAGATGAATATGATGTAATGTTGTTTTTGAGTTGATGTGATGTAACAGAGTTGGTGAAGTATTAATGTTGACACAGTGGTAATGGAGACTTTATGTAGATTTTGAGTGACATATTGTTGTTTTTATAGTTAATGAGGTTATTTTGTGTATTTGTAGTAATGTAATGAGATTGAGAATTTTGGGGATGGCAATTTTGTATTAGAGGGTAGTGTCATGTAGGAGTCCGCAACAAGGGTTGGGACGGGAATTGGAATAGATTTTAGTGGGGAAGGGGCCGCCTTAGGTAAAATCCAGGGGCCAAATAAGGGAATTGAGTTTTTTGGGGGCGGGGAAACACGTATCCTATGTACAAAGGGTTAGAGAGTATTTTATATGTAGAGAAGGTGGCGTTTTGTGTTAAATGATAAGTTGGGGTTAGTGTGTTTTTGGGATAGATATTTTGGTAGAGATGGGTGTCATGGGAGTTGTAGTTGATGAATATTAGAGTCAGAGGGAGAAAGTTTATATATGTATAGAAATCTAATACAGAAAAACGAGAATAAATAATTTACATCACCCACAGTACATTAAAGTAAGATTGTTGAAAAGAAAGAGAGATCCATGATAAAGAATATACAATTGTTTATTTTTTTAACCAGTGACAAAATTTTGATAAAATTTGAAAATAATGTAAAATTGAGAATTGTTTGTTTTAAATAATTTAAATGTCAATCTGTTTATTATCTATATTAATATTTTGTTTGTTTTAAATATTTTGTGTTATTACGTTTTGTATTTCAAGATAGGATTTTACAGATGTCAAATGTATTTCAGATAGAAATCATACATAACATATGTAGGTCAAGGGGTTTTGGACTTGACCTAGTTACGATCAGCTGATGAGGTCATACACCTACTAAGCTTGTATAGTAGGAATCCAATTTTAATTTGTTTGTTTAATCAAGTCAAACCAATATTTGAATAACTTTAATAAATATGTTATTTAATAAATAAATTTAAGAAAAATTTTAATGAATAAATTTAATTTTTTTATTTTAAAATTTTTGAAAATTTTAATTATTTTTGGAAAAAAAAAAAAACTTGATTTTTCGCCTGCCAGTGAATGACTATTTTAGATAAGGATTTTATTATATGTGCATTAACCATGTTTCTTTTATTGTATTACGTTGTATTGGTAGACTATAAGTGGTTCTCATGTTAGAGTAAGGAGGTGTTTATATTAGTAGAAATGTCTAGGTAGTCATGTTAAAGAAAAAAAAAAAAGAGAAAAATAGGAAGAGAATTTTTTGATAAAAGTTTAAAATTTTGAATTTTGGATTTTTTTTTTAAATTTTTGATAAATTTTAAAAGAAAGTTTTATTTTTTTTTATGTGTTATGGTAACCTGTAACGTGAGTGTGTGTGAGCCCAGTATTTGCTAAAGGCAGCCCAGCTTGCAAAAAGGGGAACCATATCGGCGGAGGAGCTGGAGTAATTTTAGCCAGGGGTTGAGGATTTTGGGGGGTAGCATGTTAAAAGGCGAGGCGCGCCGTGGTGCGAGTCTGTTCGATTTCTCGGTGTTGGGATCTCTTACGGAGAAGTCCAGTGATCTCGTTCAGATAAGTCCATGGTCGCTGAGCCAGGGGGGTCGTGTACCCATGAGATTAAGAACCAGGGGGTTGTTAGCACCAGTTCCTCACCGATCCTCTTCGGGGTTTATCGATGAGATTTCTTCTGTCGTGAACAGCAGAATTCTCATCGAGGGGGTATTGTAGCGGGTCAATTTTTGGGTGTTTTTATTTTTACCGTATGGGGCAAGTACATTTTATTTCTTTCATTTTTGTGCGGGCTTGTAAAAAAAGAAGTTGTGAAAATTATTGGGTAACAAAATTCATTCCGTTATAATAGAACGCATGTGCAACGTATTTGTCCGTGTAACAGACCAGTGTTGAGATACAGCGTTTGGAACAAAGGCGATGCGCAATTTCAGTGGTGTAACACGGCAGAGGAATTTGCACCTCCACCAAAATTCTAAGAACTCTGTACATGTGTGTCAACGCTCAAGCGCAACTACACCCGCCCGCGCTCAAAGGACGCTCTCGACTAAAAAACAAGATGGCCAGAGCGTAAAAATATTCGTCGTCTTTTCTAAGACCTCCCGGAAGTCGCATTAAACTCCGCCTACTGTTGGTGACATGACCAGAGCCAAGTCTAATATTAAGCTCTGGTCACACACATATATCAGCTCCATTCCATATATAAAATGGTTACCCAACAGCATATGAGCAATGAGCGACGACGAAAACATCGTGGCAGTAAAGAACCAGCTTCCCTCCAAAGGAAACAAGTACCTGTTACGTTCCCCGTGACAGCCGACTTTAAGTAGAGACGCCATACAGTCAACAGGACGCCAACACCGCTACAGACAATTACAGTTTCGTTTAGGGCCCGGTTGGTCGAGTTGCGTAAATGTAATTAATCCAGTAGGACCGACCGGGACCCGAGGAATTGACTATGTTAGAGACGAGTGCAGTGCAGTGGCCGTTGAAAAGCAGTTAATAACGAATAATGTAACCGGGAAGGCACGTGTTCGGTCGACCTCGCGCCATATAAAATGAGACGGGGACTTGTAAAGAATAAATATTTCGCTCGTGTATCTAATATTGGTTAAGGGTGTTTTAATAAATTAAAATAAATATATGTGAGAGTGAATGAATTGCAGGCTGGGCAGTCTAGTAGTAAGTAATAATCATTAAGTTGCATAAGTTTATAATTACATTCTAACCAGACAAAACATAGGGAAAAAATGTACTAAAGTTTTCAAGCAATATACTAAAATTTTAACTGTACAAATGTTTGTTAAATAATCGCTCATTAAAAATAATGGTTACTTCCGATAAAATGTGTTAGACTAAGTTATTTCGTCATTACCACTGTCTTATTTCTGTGTTGAAAAAATTCGTCTAAACGTTCCGGAATCTTTCTGAATTATTAATTGGGTGGGTCAGATTGCTAAATTGTCCGTTTTATTTAGGGTGGAGTGTAAAGGTTTTCGATATTTTATCCTATATAAAAAATAATCGTGGCGACCCTGGTCTTCTGGTAAAATTTCAATAACAGGTAAGTGTTGTAATTGCGTGCAGGTAAGTCCTGGTAGTGGTTATATTTATTTTATATATTTCGGCCTCTTTTTTATTGTTACAAATGTCGACGCGCTGCCAGGATTTTCGTTTAATTGTAATTTTATACGAGATAGACCTATTTTAATACACAGAAAATAGGATGTGGTAATGACGAATTTATAAATATGATTTATCGTGTATAATTACGCACGTAGGTTAGGTTTGTTTTATGAGTTACAGTTAAGTACAAGATAAAAAATGGCAAATAATACCGAAGTCAGCTGCACTGACAATAAAACAGAAAGTCTAGTGACACCTGTTCAAAGTAAACAAGAGATAGATAAAGATGAGAAAGTCATGAACATGTTGCAACTGATTTTAGAGCAACAAAGTATTAAATTACTGAGTGATTCCGACGCTAAATTTAATATACAGAATAACAAATTTGAGGAGTTAAAAAATGAAATACAAGAAATGAGTAAATGTGTAGAAAGTACTAACGAAATAATAAGATCTAATTTGAATAAGTTAGAACAGAGTGTTGAGCGAATGGGAGTACGTATGATAAGGACAGAGAAAGATAATACAAATGAAAATTGTAATGACAAATACAAAAATGTAGTACCAGATAAAGAGTCAACAAATAATAACAATGTTGAAAATAATGAATGTAATATTGAGAATAATAAGGTGTTTGAGAAATTGGTATCAGAAAGTGATACGGTAAAAATAAATAATGAGAGTACTAATGAAAGTGTAGAATGCAGTGATTATGAGATGTTAATGTGTGTCAGTGAGTTGGAGAGAGAGAGGAAAAATAATGTTGTGGTAGAGTGGGGACAGAGGGGAAATTTTCCTTTTATTATTTATGATGATTTAATGCGGCTACAAGAGTTTTTAAAGGGCAAGGGTCCCGTGTTAGTAGAAGATTTGAGTTTATTTTATTTGTATAAGTTTATACCCTCTGTGTGGAATGATTTTAAAGTATGAGATGGTGTTATGATGAGAGAGAATTAGAAGTATATAATTTAAAGAGAGATTATGATGAGTTGAAAGAAATATTAGAAGTGTATTTAAACAAGAATGATGTAATTGATAATACAAAAGTAACTAACCCGATATTGGAAATATTTACTGACGGAGATTTAACAGAAATACTTAACGTAGACTTGGTGAATGATTATTATGGTATAACGGATAAATTGAAATTGTTTGGTTATGACACACAAGACAACAGTATGTATGTCAATATAATTGAACAGTGCTATACAAAACCAAGATTAATCTTTGACGATGGAGGGTAGACTGTAAAACAATAAAAGACAATTAAACATTATGTTTTATGGTTTGTTGACATGGCAGAATGGGACAATGAAGTGCGGAAAAACTGAACAATAAATAAGAGTGTGTAAATAAAATATAGTGAATTTATATGTGTGTATGCAAGATGAATGTTGTGATCATAATATTGAAATATTTGCAATTTAAATAAACAAATAGAATTAATTTTGAAAACGGTAATTTAATAACAGTTGTTGATGGTAATGAATTCTATATTGTTAATAATTAATTTAATTAAAACAATTTGATATATTTTAAATATTTTAATTGATTATGTAAATGTTGTATAATTAATTTTTTTTGTAAATTCAGTTTGTTCTACGAGATGGAAATTTGGTAAGGAATGATAAATTATTTAATTTAAACTAATTTTGTGTGAATGTTTCAGAGATGGTGGTGATTATGTTTTGCGTGTATATTGTGTTAAATGGATTGTAAGTAGAAAAAATTTTATAATCATGTGTAACAAAAATGTTTACAGGTGTGATTGAGGTGTTAATGCAATAGTGAAATTTTAATGCAATCATTGTGTTGAATAAATATGATAATTAAAAATTTTTTATAATAAATGAAAAATGATATATAATGATTATTAAATAATAAATTTTGAAAATTTCAAGAAAGTTAAACGGTAAAAGGTTATGAATGGGTTAAATGATTGTTGATGCTAATATTATATGATAATGTATACAAAAATTTTAATAAGTTGTCAATTGTAATTAGTTATTAAGTGGCTATTGAGGGGGTGGCCTGTGCTCTCACAAGTAGCGAAAAGGGTTGGGGGTAGCAGTGAGTGTTACCTCCATCGGAGGCCAAACTGGCGATAAATGTGCGGCACACCTTATCCGTGTAAAATAAAAATTTTACACACAATACTAAATAACGTGTCGCACATAATGAGATTGATGTGGAACAGGCAGTGAAATAAAAGTTTAGATTTCCTCGACTTTTCGGGCGGTTACTGTCTTACCAGCAATAACCGTGGTTTTGGCTAGCGGCCAGCTATGGTCATACCAAGTCCCTTGACCATAGCTGACTTGAAATTGGTATATATTTGAAATTCAATGGGGGGACAATTAGAGGAAATCTCCCGGAAACTATGGAACAGCGGCTGCCACTCTGTTCGAGGAGGAACAGCAAGACCGGTGGCAGATCCGTTTTAAGGGTGCATGATTATAGTACAAGAACATGATGATGTTCATTAACTTTAAAACTTAACAGCGGAAGCAGAGACACGGAGAGGTAAAAAACCTACTCCAAAATATACAGTCTCTGTGGAAGCGAATGGGCGCCATAGTCCAACATAATCTGAAATAGTGTGTGTGGCTGGGAGGTGACGCAAAGGAGTCACGAATTTAAAGTTTATGACGTAAAAGTTTTTGCTTATTCAAAGTTTAATTCAATCAAAAATGCTTGTGCTCTGTCCACATAATTATATGCTCAGACTCGTAATATAAGGTTCATACTATAATTTTAAAGGTATCATTTTGTTGTTGCATGTTAGATATAGTTGTTGATAAAATGTATTTTCATTATGTGTGTATTTTTTTTCTAAGCCAATAATTAGCCGCCTGGCAGGCGAGCAACATAATAGGAGTAAGTGTTGATAATGTATTACATGTAATTGTCCAATTTTGAATGGTATTCATGGTGTTTTAATTATGTCAGGAGATCAGCTGATCAGCAATGATGTCACTGGTAGGTTAGTTATAAAGGTTACAAGTTATTAATGTTCAATGCTATGTTTAATGTACTGCAGATATTTTGAATATATTATAAAAAGAATACGAGAAATAAAATAACAATAATTTATGCAAATTAATAAAAGATAATTCATGGGTGATAAATGTTTTATGGGACACATATACCTGTCCAATTTGAATTAAAAGTTGAATTTGAAATGATAGAGATGAATATGATGTAATGTTGTTTTTGAGTTGATGTGATGTAACAGAGTTGGTGAAGTATTAATGTTGACACAGTGGTAATGGAGACTTTATGTAGATTTTGAGTGACATATTGTTGTTTTTATAGTTAATGAGGTTATTTTGTGTATTTGTAGTAATGTAATGAGATTGAGAATTTTGGGGATGGCAATTTTGTATTAGAGGGTAGTGTCATGTAGGAGTCCGCAACAAGGGTTGGGACGGGAATTGGAATAGATTTTAGTGGGGAAGGGGCCGCCTTAGGTAAAATCCAGGGGCCAAATAAGGGAATTGAGTTTTTTGGGGGCGGGGAAACACGTATCCTATGTACAAAGGGTTAGAGAGTATTTTATATGTAGAGAAGGTGGCGTTTTGTGTTAAATGATAAGTTGGGGTTAGTGTGTTTTTGGGATAGATATTTTGGTAGAGATGGGTGTCATGGGAGTTGTAGTTGATGAATATTAGAGTCAGAGGGAGAAAGTTTATATATGTATAGAAATCTAATACAGAAAAACGAGAATAAATAATTTACATCACCCACAGTACATTAAAGTAAGATTGTTGAAAAGAAAGAGAGATCCATGATAAAGAATATACAATTGTTTATTTTTTTAACCAGTGACAAAATTTTGATAAAATTTGAAAATAATGTAAAATTGAGAATTGTTTTAAATAATTTAAATGTCAATCTGTTTATTATCTATATTAATATTTTGTTTGTTTTAAATATTTTGTGTTATTACGTTTTGTATTTCAAGATAGGATTTTACAGATGTCAAATGTATTTCAGATAGAAATCATACATAACATATGTAGGTCAAGGGGTTTTGGACTTGACCTAGTTACGATCAGCTGATGAGGTCATACACCTACTAAGCTTGTATAGTAGGAATCCAATTTTAATTTGTTTGTTTAATCAAGTCAAACCAATATTTGAATAACTTTAATAAATATGTTATTTAATAAATAAATTTAAGAAAAATTTTAATGAATAAATTTAATTTTTTTATTTTAAAATTTTTGAAAATTTTAATTATTTTTGGAAAAAAAAAAAAAAAACTTGATTTTTCGCCTGCCAGTGAATGACTATTTTAGATAAGGATTTTATTATATGTGCATTAACCATGTTTCTTTTATTGTATTACGTTGTATTGGTAGACTATAAGTGGTTCTCATGTTAGAGTAAGGAGGTGTTTATATTAGTAGAAATGTCTAGGTAGTCATGTTAAAGAAAAAAAAAAAAGAGAAAAATAGGAAGAGAATTTTTTGATAAAAGTTTAAAATTTTGAATTTTGGATTTTTTTTTTAAATTTTTGATAAATTTTAAAAGAAAGTTTTATTTTTTTTTTATGTGTTATGGTAACCTGTAACGTGAGTGTGTGTGAGCCCAGTATTTGCTAAAGGCAGCCCAGCTTGCAAAAAGGGGAACCATATCGGCGGAGGAGCTGGAGTAATTTTAGCCAGGGGTTGAGGATTTTGGGGGGTAGCATGTTAAAAGGCGAGGCGCGCCGTGGTGCGAGTCTGTTCGATTTCTCGGTGTTGGGATCTCTTACGGAGAAGTCCAGTGATCTCGTTCAGATAAGTCCATGGTCGCTGAGCCAGGGGGGTCGTGTACCCATGAGATTAAGAACCAGGGGGTTGTTAGCACCAGTTCCTCACCGATCCTCTTCGGGGTTTATCGATGAGATTTCTTCTGTCGTGAACAGCAGAATTCTCATCGAGGGGGTATTGTAGCGGGTCAATTTTTGGGTGTTTTTATTTTTACCGTATGGGGCAAGTACATTTTATTTCTTTCATTTTTGTGCGGGCTTGTAAAAAAAGAAGTTGTGAAAATTATTGGGTAACAAAATTCATTCCGTTATAATAGAACGCATGTGCAACGTATTTGTCCGTGTAACAGACCAGTGTTGAGATACAGCGTTTGGAACAAAGGCGATGCGCAATTTCAGTGGTGTAACACGGCAGAGGAATTTGCACCTCCACCAAAATTCTAAGAACTCTGTACATGTGTGTCAACGCTCAAGCGCAACTACACCCGCCCGCGCTCAAAGGACGCTCTCGACTAAAAAACAAGATGGCCAGAGCGTAAAAATATTCGTCGTCTTTTCTAAGACCTCCCGGAAGTCGCATTAAACTCCGCCTACTGTTGGTGACATGACCAGAGCCAAGTCTAATATTAAGCTCTGGTCACACACATATATCAGCTCCATTCCATATATAAAATGGTTACCCAACAGCATATGAGCAATGAGCGACGACGAAAACATCGTGGCAGTAAAGAACCAGCTTCCCTCCAAAGGAAACAAGTACCTGTTACGTTCCCCGTGACAGCCGACTTTAAGTAGAGACGCCATACAGTCAACAGGACGCCAACACCGCTACAGACAATTACAGTTTCGTTTAGGGCCCGGTTGGTCGAGTTGCGTAAATGTAATTAATCCAGTAGGACCGACCGGGACCCGAGGAATTGACTATGTTAGAGACGAGTGCAGTGCAGTGGCCGTTGAAAAGCAGTTAATAACGAATAATGTAACCGGGAAGGCACGTGTTCGGTCGACCTCGCGCCATATAAAATGAGACGGGGACTTGTAAAGAATAAATATTTTGCTCGTGTATCTAATATTGGTTAAGGGTGTTTTAATAAATTAAAATAAATATATGTGAGAGTGAGTGAATTGCAGGCTGGGCAGTCTAGTAGTAAGTAATAATCATTAAGTTGCATAAGTTTATAATTACATTCTAACCAGACAAAACATAGGGAAAAAATGTACTAAAGTTTTCAAGCAATATACTAAAATTTTAACTGTACAAATGTTTGTTAAATAATCGCTCATTAAAAATAATGGTTACTTCCGATAAAATGTGTTAGACTAAGTTATTTCGTCATTACCACTGTCTTATTTCTGTGTTGAAAAAATTCGTCTAAACGTTCCGGAATCTTTCTGAATTATTAATTGGGTGGGTCAGATTGCTAAATTGTCCGTTTTATTTAGGGTGGAGTGTAAAGGTTTTCGATATTTTATCCTATATAAAAAATAATCGTGGCGACCCTGGTCTTCTGGTAAAATTTCAATAACAGGTAAGTGTTGTAATTGCGTGCAGGTAAGTCCTGGTAGTGGTTATATTTATTTTATATATTTCGGCCTCTTTTTATTGTTACAAATGTCGACGCGCTGCCAGGATTTTCGTTTAATTGTAATTTTATACGAGATAGACCTATTTTAATACACAGAAAATAGGATGTGGTAATGACGAATTTATAAATATGATTTATCGTGTATAATTACGCACAGTAGGTTAGGTTTGTTTTATGAGTTACAGTTAAGTACAAGATAAAAAATGGCAAATAATACCGAAGTCAGCTGCACTGACAATAAAACAGAAAGTCTAGTGACACCTGTTCAAAGTAAACAAGAGATAGATAAAGATGAGAAAGTCATGAACATGTTGCAACTGATTTTAGAGCAACAAAGTATTAAATTACTGAGTGATTCCGACGCTAAATTTAATATACAGAATAACAAATTTGAGGAGTTAAAAAATGAAATACAAGAAATGAGTAAATGTGTAGAAAGTACTAACGAAATAATAAGATCTAATTTGAATAAGTTAGAACAGAGTGTTGAGCGAATGGGAGTACGTATGATAAGGACAGAGAAAGATAATACAAATGAAAATTGTAATGACAAATACAAAAATGTAGTACCAGATAAAGAGTCAACAAATAATAACAATGTTGAAAATAATGAATGTAATATTGAGAATAATAAGGTGTTTGAGAAATTGGTATCAGAAAGTGATACGGTAAAAATAAATAATGAGAGTACTAATGAAAGTGTAGAATGCAGTGATTATGAGATGTTAATGTGTGTCAGTGAGTTGGAGAGAGAGAGGAAAAATAATGTTGTGGTAGAGTGGGGACAGAGGGGAAATTTTCCTTTTATTATTTATGATGATTTAATGCGGCTACAAGAGTTTTTAAAGGGCAAGGGTCCCGTGTTAGTAGAAGATTTGAGTTTATTTTATTTGTATAAGTTTATACCCTCTGTGTGGAATGATTTTAAAGTATGAGATGGTGTTATGATGAGAGAGAATTAGAAGTATATAATTTAAAGAGAGATTATGATGAGTTGAAAGAAATATTAGAAGTGTATTTAAACAAGAATGATGTAATTGATAATACAAAAGTAACTAACCCGATATTGGAAATATTTACTGACGGAGATTTAACAGAAATACTTAACGTAGACTTGGTGAATGATTATTATGGTATAACGGATAAATTGAAATTGTTTGGTTATGACACACAAGACAACAGTATGTATGTCAATATAATTGAACAGTGCTATACAAAAACCAAGATTAATCTTTGACGATGGAGGGTAGACTGTAAAACAATAAAAGACAATTAAACATTATGTTTTATGGTTTGTTGACATGGCAGAATGGGACAATGAAGTGCGGAAAAACTGAACAATAAATAAGAGTGTGTAAATAAAATATAGTGAATTTATATGTGTGTATGCAAGATGAATGTTGTGATCATAATATTGAAATATTTGCAATTTAAATAAACAAATAGAATTAATTTTGAAAACGGTAATTTAATAATAACAGTTGTTGATGGTAATGAATTCTATATTGTTAATAATTAATTTAATTAAAACAATTTGATATATTTTAAATATTTTAATTGATTATGTAAATGTTGTATAATTAATTTTTTTTGTAAATTCAGTTTGTTCTACGAGATGGAAATTTGGTAAGGAATGATAAATTATTTAATTTAAACTAATTTTGTGTGAATGTTTCAGAGATGGTGGTGATTATGTTTTGCGTGTATATTGTGTTAAATGGATTGTAAGTAGAAAAAGATTTTATAATCATGTGTAACAAAAATGTTTACAGGTGTGATTGAGGTGTTAATGCAATAGTGAAATTTTAATGCAATCATTGTGTTGAATAAATATGATAATTAAAAATTTTTTATAATAAATGAAAAATGATATATAATGATTATTAAATAATAAATTTTGAAAATTTCAAGAAAGTTAAACGTAAAAGGTTATGAATGGGTTAAATGATTGTTGATGCTAATATTATATGATAATGTATACAAAAATTTTAATAAGTTGTCAATTGTAATTAGTTATTAAGTGGCTATTGAGGGGGTGGCCTGTGCTCTCACAAGTAGCGAAAAGGGTTGGGGGTAGCAGTGAGTGTTACCTCCATCGGAGGCCAAACTGGCGATAAATGTGCGGCACACCTTATCCGTGTAAAATAAAAATTTTACACACAATACTAAATAACGTGTCGCACATAATGAGATTGATGTGGAACAGGCAGTGAAATAAAAGTTTAGATTTCCTCGACTTTTCGGGCGGTTACTGTCTTACCAGCAATAACCGTGGTTTTGGCTAGCGGCCAGCTATGGTCATACCAAGTCCCTTGACCATAGCTGACTTGAAATTGGTATATATTTGAAATTCAATGGGGGGACAATTAGAGGAAATCTCCCGGAAACTATGGAACAGCGGCTGCCACTCTGTTCGAGGAGGAACAGCAAGACCGGTGGCAGATCCGTTTTAAGGGTGCATGATTATAGTACAAGAACATGATGATGTTCATTAACTTTAAAACTTAACAGCGGAAGCAGAGACACGGAGAGGTAAAAAACCTACTCCAAAATATACAGTCTCTGTGGAAGCGAATGGGCGCCATAGTCCAACATAATCTGAAATAGTGTGTGTGGCTGGGAGGTGACGCAAAGGAGTCACGAATTTAAAGTTTATGACGTAAAAGTTTTTGCTTATTCAAAGTTTAATTCAATCAAAAATGCTTGTGCTCTGTCCACATAATTATATGCTCAGACTCGTAATATAAGGTTCATACTATAATTTTAAAGGTATCATTTTGTTGTTGCATGTTAGATATAGTTGTTGATAAAATGTATTTTCATTATGTGTGTATTTTTTTTCTAAGCCAATAATTAGCCGCCTGGCAGGCGAGCAACATAATAGGAGTAAGTGTTGATAATGTATTACATGTAATTGTCCAATTTTGAATGGTATTCATGGTGTTTTAATTATGTCAGGAGATCAGCTGATCAGCAATGATGTCACTGGTAGGTTAGTTATAAAGGTTACAAGTTATTAATGTTCAATGCTATGTTTAATGTACTGCAGATATTTTGAATATATTATAAAAAGAATACGAGAAATAAAATAACAATAATTTATGCAAATTAATAAAAGATAATTCATGGGTGATAAATGTTTTATGGGACACATATACCTGTCCAATTTGAATTAAAAGTTGAATTTGAAATGATAGAGATGAATATGATGTAATGTTGTTTTTGAGTTGATGTGATGTAACAGAGTTGGTGAAGTATTAATGTTGACACAGTGGTAATGGAGACTTTATGTAGATTTTGAGTGACATATTGTTGTTTTTATAGTTAATGAGGTTATTTTGTGTATTTGTAGTAATGTAATGAGATTGAGAATTTTGGGGATGGCAATTTTGTATTAGAGGGTAGTGTCATGTAGGAGTCCGCAACAAGGGTTGGGACGGGAATTGGAATAGATTTTAGTGGGGAAGGGGCCGCCTTAGGTAAAATCCAGGGGCCAAATAAGGGAATTGAGTTTTTTGGGGGCGGGGAAACACGTATCCTATGTACAAAGGGTTAGAGAGTATTTTATATGTAGAGAAGGTGGCGTTTTGTGTTAAATGATAAGTTGGGGTTAGTGTGTTTTTGGGATAGATATTTTGGTAGAGATGGGTGTCATGGGAGTTGTAGTTGATGAATATTAGAGTCAGAGGGAGAAAGTTTATATATGTATAGAAATCTAATACAGAAAAACGAGAATAAATAATTTACATCACCCACAGTACATTAAAGTAAGATTGTTGAAAAGAAAGAGAGATCCATGATAAAGAATATACAATTGTTTATTTTTTTAACCAGTGACAAAATTTTGATAAAATTTGAAAATAATGTAAAATTGAGAATTGTTTTAAATAATTTAAATGTCAATCTGTTTATTATCTATATTAATATTTTGTTTGTTTTAAATATTTTGTGTTATTACGTTTTGTATTTCAAGATAGGATTTTACAGATGTCAAATGTATTTCAGATAGAAATCATACATAACATATGTAGGTCAAGGGGTTTTGGACTTGACCTAGTTACGATCAGCTGATGAGGTCATACACCTACTAAGCTTGTATAGTAGGAATCCAATTTTAATTTGTTTGTTTAATCAAGTCAAACCAATATTTGAATAACTTTAATAAATATGTTATTTAATAAATAAATTTAAGAAAAATTTTAATGAATAAATTTAATTTTTTTATTTTAAAATTTTTGAAAATTTTAATTATTTTTGGAAAAAAAAAAAAAACTTGATTTTTCGCCTGCCAGTGAATGACTATTTTAGATAAGGATTTTATTATATGTGCATTAACCATGTTTCTTTTATTGTATTACGTTGTATTGGTAGACTATAAGTGGTTCTCATGTTAGAGTAAGGAGGTGTTTATATTAGTAGAAATGTCTAGGTAGTCATGTTAAAGAAAAAAAAAAAGAGAAAAATAGGAAGAGAATTTTTTGATAAAAGTTTAAAATTTTGAATTTTGGATTTTTTTTTTAAATTTTTGATAAATTTTAAAAGAAAGTTTTATTTTTTTTTTATGTGTTATGGTAACCTGTAACGTGAGTGTGTGTGAGCCCAGTATTTGCTAAAGGCAGCCCAGCTTGCAAAAAGGGGAACCATATCGGCGGAGGAGCTGGAGTAATTTTAGCCAGGGGTTGAGGATTTTGGGGGGTAGCATGTTAAAAGGCGAGGCGCGCCGTGGTGCGAGTCTGTTCAATTTCTCGGTGTTGGGATCTCTTACGGAGAAGTCCAGTGATCTCGTTCAGATAAGTCCATGGTCGCTGAGCCAGGGGGGTCGTGTACCCATGAGATTAAGAACCAGGGGGTTGTTAGCACCAGTTCCTCACCGATCCTCTTCGGGGTTTATCGATGAGATTTCTTCTGTCGTGAACAGCAGAATTCTCATCGAGGGGGTATTGTAGCGGGTCAATTTTTGGGTGTTTTTATTTTTACCGTATGGGGCAAGTACATTTTATTTCTTTCATTTTTGTGCGGGCTTGTAAAAAAAGAAGTTGTGAAAATTATTGGGTAACAAAATTCATTCCGTTATAATAGAACGCATGTGCAACGTATTTGTCCGTGTAACAGACCAGTGTTGAGATACAGCGTTTGGAACAAAGGCGATGCGCAATTTCAGTGGTGTAACACGGCAGAGGAATTTGCACCTCCACCAAAATTCTAAGAACTCTGTACATGTGTGTCAACGCTCAAGCGCAACTACACCCGCCCGCGCTCAAAGGACGCTCTCGACTAAAAAACAAGATGGCCAGAGCGTAAAAATATTCGTCGTCTTTTCTAAGACCTCCCGGAAGTCGCATTAAACTCCGCCTACTGTTGGTGACATGACCAGAGCCAAGTCTAATATTAAGCTCTGGTCACACACATATATCAGCTCCATTCCATATATAAAATGGTTACCCAACAGCATATGAGCAATGAGCGACGACGAAAACATCGTGGCAGTAAAGAACCAGCTTCCCTCCAAAGGAAACAAGTACCTGTTACGTTCCCCGTGACAGCCGACTTTAAGTAGAGACGCCATACAGTCAACAGGACGCCAACACCGCTACAGACAATTACAGTTTCGTTTAGGGCCCGGTTGGTCGAGTTGCGTAAATGTAATTAATCCAGTAGGACCGACCGGGACCCGAGGAATTGACTATGTTAGAGACGAGTGCAGTGCAGTGGCCGTTGAAAAGCAGTTAATAACGAATAATGTAACCGGGAAGGCACGTGTTCGGTCGACCTCGCGCCATATAAAATGAGACGGGGACTTGTAAAGAATAAATATTTCGCTCGTGTATCTAATATTGGTTAAGGGTGTTTTAATAAATTAAAATAAATATATGTGAGAGTGAGTGAATTGCAGGCTGGGCAGTCTAGTAGTAAGTAATAATCATTAAGTTGCATAAGTTTATAATTACATTCTAACCAGACAAAACATAGGGAAAAAATGTACTAAAGTTTTCAAGCAATATACTAAAATTTTAACTGTACAAATGTTTGTTAAATAATCGCTCATTAAAAATAATGGTTACTTCCGATAAAATGTGTTAGACTAAGTTATTTCGTCATTACCACTGTCTTATTTCTGTGTTGAAAAAATTCGTCTAAACGTTCCGGAATCTTTCTGAATTATTAATTGGGTGGGTCAGATTGCTAAATTGTCCGTTTTAT
Source organism: Magicicada septendecula (assembly GCA_034769895.1). Lineage (NCBI taxonomy): Eukaryota > Metazoa > Arthropoda > Insecta > Hemiptera > Cicadidae > Magicicada > Magicicada septendecula. The sequence goes on from CM068368.1 coordinate 377,627,316, forward strand.
TTAGGGTGGAGTGTAAAGGTTTTCGATATTTTATCCTATATAAAAAATAATCGTGGCGACCCTGGTCTTCTGGTAAAATTTCAATAACAGGTAAGTGTTGTAATTGCGTGCAGGTAAGTCCTGGTAGTGGTTATATTTATTTTATATATTTCGGCCTCTTTTTTATTGTTACAAATGTCGACGCGCTGCCAGGATTTTCGTTTAATTGTAATTTTATACGAGATAGACCTATTTTAATACACAGAAAATAGGATGTGGTAATGACGAATTTATAAATATGATTTATCGTGTATAATTACGCACGTAGGTTAGGTTTGTTTTATGAGTTACAGTTAAGTACAAGATAAAAAATGGCAAATAATACCGAAGTCAGCTGCACTGACAATAAAACAGAAAGTCTAGTGACACCTGTTCAAAGTAAACAAGAGATAGATAAAGATGAGAAAGTCATGAACATGTTGCAACTGATTTTAGAGCAACAAAGTATTAAATTACTGAGTGATTCCGACGCTAAATTTAATATACAGAATAACAAATTTGAGGAGTTAAAAAATGAAATACAAGAAATGAGTAAATGTGTAGAAAGTACTAACGAAATAATAAGATCTAATTTGAATAAGTTAGAACAGAGTGTTGAGCGAATGGGAGTACGTATGATAAGGACAGAGAAAGATAATACAAATGAAAATTGTAATGACAAATACAAAAATGTAGTACCAGATAAAGAGTCAACAAATAATAACAATGTTGAAAATAATGAATGTAATATTGAGAATAATAAGGTGTTTGAGAAATTGGTATCAGAAAGTGATACGGTAAAAATAAATAATGAGAGTACTAATGAAAGTGTAGAATGCAGTGATTATGAGATGTTAATGTGTGTCAGTGAGTTGGAGAGAGAGAGGAAAAATAATGTTGTGGTAGAGTGGGGACAGAGGGGAAATTTTCCTTTTATTATTTATGATGATTTAATGCGGCTACAAGAGTTTTTAAAGGGCAAGGGTCCCGTGTTAGTAGAAGATTTGAGTTTATTTTATTTGTATAAGTTTATACCCTCTGTGTGGAATGATTTTAAAGTATGAGATGGTGTTATGATGAGAGAGAATTAGAAGTATATAATTTAAAGAGAGATTATGATGAGTTGAAAGAAATATTAGAAGTGTATTTAAACAAGAATGATGTAATTGATAATACAAAAGTAACTAACCCGATATTGGAAATATTTACTGACGGAGATTTAACAGAAATACTTAACGTAGACTTGGTGAATGATTATTATGGTATAACGGATAAATTGAAATTGTTTGGTTATGACACACAAGACAACAGTATGTATGTCAATATAATTGAACAGTGCTATACAAAACCAAGATTAATCTTTGACGATGGAGGGTAGACTGTAAAACAATAAAAGACAATTAAACATTATGTTTTATGGTTTGTTGACATGGCAGAATGGGACAATGAAGTGCGGAAAAACTGAACAATAAATAAGAGTGTGTAAATAAAATATAGTGAATTTATATGTGTGTATGCAAGATGAATGTTGTGATCATAATATTGAAATATTTGCAATTTAAATAAACAAATAGAATTAATTTTGAAAACGGTAATTTAATAATAACAGTTGTTGATGGTAATGAATTCTATATTGTTAATAATTAATTTAATTAAAACAATTTGATATATTTTAAATATTTTAATTGATTATGTAAATGTTGTATAATTAATTTTTTTTGTAAATTCAGTTTGTTCTACGAGATGGAAATTTGGTAAGGAATGATAAATTATTTAATTTAAACTAATTTTGTGTGAATGTTTCAGAGATGGTGGTGATTATGTTTTGCGTGTATATTGTGTTAAATGGATTGTAAGTAGAAAAAATTTTATAATCATGTGTAACAAAAATGTTTACAGGTGTGATTGAGGTGTTAATGCAATAGTGAAATTTTAATGCAATCATTGTGTTGAATAAATATGATAATTAAAAATTTTTTATAATAAATGAAAAATGATATATAATGATTATTAAATAATAAATTTTGAAAATTTCAAGAAAGTTAAACGGTAAAAGGTTATGAATGGGTTAAATGATTGTTGATGCTAATATTATATGATAATGTATACAAAAATTTTAATAAGTTGTCAATTGTAATTAGTTATTAAGTGGCTATTGAGGGGGTGGCCTGTGCTCTCACAAGTAGCGAAAAGGGTTGGGGGTAGCAGTGAGTGTTACCTCCATCGGAGGCCAAACTGGCGATAAATGTGCGGCACACCTTATCCGTGTAAAATAAAAATTTTACACACAATACTAAATAACGTGTCGCACATAATGAGATTGATGTGGAACAGGCAGTGAAATAAAAGTTTAGATTTCCTCGACTTTTCGGGCGGTTACTGTCTTACCAGCAATAACCGTGGTTTTGGCTAGCGGCCAGCTATGGTCATACCAAGTCCCTTGACCATAGCTGACTTGAAATTGGTATATATTTGAAATTCAATGGGGGGACAATTAGAGGAAATCTCCCGGAAACTATGGAACAGCGGCTGCCACTCTGTTCGAGGAGGAACAGCAAGACCGGTGGCAGATCCGTTTTAAGGGTGCATGATTATAGTACAAGAACATGATGATGTTCATTAACTTTAAAACTTAACAGCGGAAGCAGAGACACGGAGAGGTAAAAAACCTACTCCAAAATATACAGTCTCTGTGGAAGCGAATGGGCGCCATAGTCCAACATAATCTGAAATAGTGTGTGTGGCTGGGAGGTGACGCAAAGGAGTCACGAATTTAAAGTTTATGACGTAAAAGTTTTTGCTTATTCAAAGTTTAATTCAATCAAAAATGCTTGTGCTCTGTCCACATAATTATATGCTCAGACTCGTAATATAAGGTTCATACTATAATTTTAAAGGTATCATTTTGTTGTTGCATGTTAGATATAGTTGTTGATAAAATGTATTTTCATTATGTGTGTATTTTTTTTCTAAGCCAATAATTAGCCGCCTGGCAGGCGAGCAACATAATAGGAGTAAGTGTTGATAATGTATTACATGTAATTGTCCAATTTTGAATGGTATTCATGGTGTTTTAATTATGTCAGGAGATCAGCTGATCAGCAATGATGTCACTGGTAGGTTAGTTATAAAGGTTACAAGTTATTAATGTTCAATGCTATGTTTAATGTACTGCAGATATTTTGAATATATTATAAAAAGAATACGAGAAATAAAATAACAATAATTTATGCAAATTAATAAAAGATAATTCATGGGTGATAAATGTTTTATGGGACACATATACCTGTCCAATTTGAATTAAAAGTTGAATTTGAAATGATAGAGATGAATATGATGTAATGTTGTTTTTGAGTTGATGTGATGTAACAGAGTTGGTGAAGTATTAATGTTGACACAGTGGTAATGGAGACTTTATGTAGATTTTGAGTGACATATTGTTGTTTTTATAGTTAATGAGGTTATTTTGTGTATTTGTAGTAATGTAATGAGATTGAGAATTTTGGGGATGGCAATTTTGTATTAGAGGGTAGTGTCATGTAGGAGTCCGCAACAAGGGTTGGGACGGGAATTGGAATAGATTTTAGTGGGGAAGGGGCCGCCTTAGGTAAAATCCAGGGGCCAAATAAGGGAATTGAGTTTTTTGGGGGCGGGGAAACACGTATCCTATGTACAAAGGGTTAGAGAGTATTTTATATGTAGAGAAGGTGGCGTTTTGTGTTAAATGATAAGTTGGGGTTAGTGTGTTTTTGGGATAGATATTTTGGTAGAGATGGGTGTCATGGGAGTTGTAGTTGATGAATATTAGAGTCAGAGGGAGAAAGTTTATATATGTATAGAAATCTAATACAGAAAAACGAGAATAAATAATTTACATCACCCACAGTACATTAAAGTAAGATTGTTGAAAAGAAAGAGAGATCCATGATAAAGAATATACAATTGTTTATTTTTTTAACCAGTGACAAAATTTTGATAAAATTTGAAAATAATGTAAAATTGAGAATTGTTTTAAATAATTTAAATGTCAATCTGTTTATTATCTATATTAATATTTTGTTTGTTTTAAATATTTTGTGTTATTACGTTTTGTATTTCAAGATAGGATTTTACAGATGTCAAATGTATTTCAGATAGAAATCATACATAACATATGTAGGTCAAGGGGTTTTGGACTTGACCTAGTTACGATCAGCTGATGAGGTCATACACCTACTAAGCTTGTATAGTAGGAATCCAATTTTAATTTGTTTGTTTAATCAAGTCAAACCAATATTTGAATAACTTTAATAAATATGTTATTTAATAAATAAATTTAAGAAAAATTTTAATGAATAAATTTAATTTTTTTATTTTAAAATTTTTGAAAATTTTAATTATTTTTGGAAAAAAAAAAAAAACTTGATTTTTCGCCTGCCAGTGAATGACTATTTTAGATAAGGATTTTATTATATGTGCATTAACCATGTTTCTTTTATTGTATTACGTTGTATTGGTAGACTATAAGTGGTTCTCATGTTAGAGTAAGGAGGTGTTTATATTAGTAGAAATGTCTAGGTAGTCATGTTAAAGAAAAAAAAAAAGAGAAAAATAGGAAGAGAATTTTTTGATAAAAGTTTAAAATTTTGAATTTTGGATTTTTTTTTTAAATTTTTGATAAATTTTAAAAGAAAGTTTTATTTTTTTTTTATGTGTTATGGTAACCTGTAACGTGAGTGTGTGTGAGCCCAGTATTTGCTAAAGGCAGCCCAGCTTGCAAAAAGGGGAACCATATCGGCGGAGGAGCTGGAGTAATTTTAGCCAGGGGTTGAGGATTTTGGGGGGTAGCATGTTAAAAGGCGAGGCGCGCCGTGGTGCGAGTCTGTTCAATTTCTCGGTGTTGGGATCTCTTACGGAGAAGTCCAGTGATCTCGTTCAGATAAGTCCATGGTCGCTGAGCCAGGGGGGTCGTGTACCCATGAGATTAAGAACCAGGGGGTTGTTAGCACCAGTTCCTCACCGATCCTCTTCGGGGTTTATCGATGAGATTTCTTCTGTCGTGAACAGCAGAATTCTCATCGAGGGGGTATTGTAGCGGGTCAATTTTTGGGTGTTTTTATTTTTACCGTATGGGGCAAGTACATTTTATTTCTTTCATTTTTGTGCGGGCTTGTAAAAAAAGAAGTTGTGAAAATTATTGGGTAACAAAATTCATTCCGTTATAATAGAACGCATGTGCAACGTATTTGTCCGTGTAACAGACCAGTGTTGAGATACAGCGTTTGGAACAAAGGCGATGCGCAATTTCAGTGGTGTAACACGGCAGAGGAATTTGCACCTCCACCAAAATTCTAAGAACTCTGTACATGTGTGTCAACGCTCAAGCGCAACTACACCCGCCCGCGCTCAAAGGACGCTCTCGACTAAAAAACAAGATGGCCAGAGCGTAAAAATATTCGTCGTCTTTTCTAAGACCTCCCGGAAGTCGCATTAAACTCCGCCTACTGTTGGTGACATGACCAGAGCCAAGTCTAATATTAAGCTCTGGTCACACACATATATCAGCTCCATTCCATATATAAAATGGTTACCCAACAGCATATGAGCAATGAGCGACGACGAAAACATCGTGGCAGTAAAGAACCAGCTTCCCTCCAAAGGAAACAAGTACCTGTTACGTTCCCCGTGACAGCCGACTTTAAGTAGAGACGCCATACAGTCAACAGGACGCCAACACCGCTACAGACAATTACAGTTTCGTTTAGGGCCCGGTTGGTCGAGTTGCGTAAATGTAATTAATCCAGTAGGACCGACCGGGACCCGAGGAATTGACTATGTTAGAGACGAGTGCAGTGCAGTGGCCGTTGAAAAGCAGTTAATAACGAATAATGTAACCGGGAAGGCACGTGTTCGGTCGACCTCGCGCCATATAAAATGAGACGGGGACTTGTAAAGAATAAATATTTCGCTCGTGTATCTAATATTGGTTAAGGGTGTTTTAATAAATTAAAATAAATATATGTGAGAGTGAGTGAATTGCAGGCTGGGCAGTCTAGTAGTAAGTAATAATCATTAAGTTGCATAAGTTTATAATTACATTCTAACCAGACAAAACATAGGGAAAAAATGTACTAAAGTTTTCAAGCAATATACTAAAATTTTAACTGTACAAATGTTTGTTAAATAATCGCTCATTAAAAATAATGGTTACTTCCGATAAAATGTGTTAGACTAAGTTATTTCGTCATTACCACTGTCTTATTTCTGTGTTGAAAAAATTCGTCTAAACGTTCCGGAATCTTTCTGAATTATTAATTGGGTGGGTCAGATTGCTAAATTGTCCGTTTTATTTAGGGTGGAGTGTAAAGGTTTTCGATATTTTATCCTATATAAAAAATAATCGTGGCGACCCTGGTCTTCTGGTAAAATTTCAATAACAGGTAAGTGTTGTAATTGCGTGCAGGTAAGTCCTGGTAGTGGTTATATTTATTTTATATATTTCGGCCTCTTTTTTATTGTTACAAATGTCGACGCGCTGCCAGGATTTTCGTTTAATTGTAATTTTATACGAGATAGACCTATTTTAATACACAGAAAATAGGATGTGGTAATGACGAATTTATAAATATGATTTATCGTGTATAATTACGCACGTAGGTTAGGTTTGTTTTATGAGTTACAGTTAAGTACAAGATAAAAAATGGCAAATAATACCGAAGTCAGCTGCACTGACAATAAAACAGAAAGTCTAGTGACACCTGTTCAAAGTAAACAAGAGATAGATAAAGATGAGAAAGTCATGAACATGTTGCAACTGATTTTAGAGCAACAAAGTATTAAATTACTGAGTGATTCCGACGCTAAATTTAATATACAGAATAACAAATTTGAGGAGTTAAAAAATGAAATACAAGAAATGAGTAAATGTGTAGAAAGTACTAACGAAATAATAAGATCTAATTTGAATAAGTTAGAACAGAGTGTTGAGCGAATGGGAGTACGTATGATAAGGACAGAGAAAGATAATACAAATGAAAATTGTAATGACAAATACAAAAATGTAGTACCAGATAAAGAGTCAACAAATAATAACAATGTTGAAAATAATGAATGTAATATTGAGAATAATAAGGTGTTTGAGAAATTGGTATCAGAAAGTGATACGGTAAAAATAAATAATGAGAGTACTAATGAAAGTGTAGAATGCAGTGATTATGAGATGTTAATGTGTGTCAGTGAGTTGGAGAGAGAGAGGAAAAATAATGTTGTGGTAGAGTGGGGACAGAGGGGAAATTTTCCTTTTATTATTTATGATGATTTAATGCGGCTACAAGAGTTTTTAAAGGGCAAGGGTCCCGTGTTAGTAGAAGATTTGAGTTTATTTTATTTGTATAAGTTTATACCCTCTGTGTGGAATGATTTTAAAGTATGAGATGGTGTTATGATGAGAGAGAATTAGAAGTATATAATTTAAAGAGAGATTATGATGAGTTGAAAGAAATATTAGAAGTGTATTTAAACAAGAATGATGTAATTGATAATACAAAAGTAACTAACCCGATATTGGAAATATTTACTGACGGAGATTTAACAGAAATACTTAACGTAGACTTGGTGAATGATTATTATGGTATAACGGATAAATTGAAATTGTTTGGTTATGACACACAAGACAACAGTATGTATGTCAATATAATTGAACAGTGCTATACAAAACCAAGATTAATCTTTGACGATGGAGGGTAGACTGTAAAACAATAAAAGACAATTAAACATTATGTTTTATGGTTTGTTGACATGGCAGAATGGGACAATGAAGTGCGGAAAAACTGAACAATAAATAAGAGTGTGTAAATAAAATATAGTGAATTTATATGTGTGTATGCAAGATGAATGTTGTGATCATAATATTGAAATATTTGCAATTTAAATAAACAAATAGAATTAATTTTGAAAACGGTAATTTAATAATAACAGTTGTTGATGGTAATGAATTCTATATTGTTAATAATTAATTTAATTAAAACAATTTGATATATTTTAAATATTTTAATTGATTATGTAAATGTTGTATAATTAATTTTTTTTGTAAATTCAGTTTGTTCTACGAGATGGAAATTTGGTAAGGAATGATAAATTATTTAATTTAAACTAATTTTGTGTGAATGTTTCAGAGATGGTGGTGATTATGTTTTGCGTGTATATTGTGTTAAATGGATTGTAAGTAGAAAAAATTTTATAATCATGTGTAACAAAAATGTTTACAGGTGTGATTGAGGTGTTAATGCAATAGTGAAATTTTAATGCAATCATTGTGTTGAATAAATATGATAATTAAAAATTTTTTATAATAAATGAAAAATGATATATAATGATTATTAAATAATAAATTTTGAAAATTTCAAGAAAGTTAAACGGTAAAAGGTTATGAATGGGTTAAATGATTGTTGATGCTAATATTATATGATAATGTATACAAAAATTTTAATAAGTTGTCAATTGTAATTAGTTATTAAGTGGCTATTGAGGGGGTGGCCTGTGCTCTCACAAGTAGCGAAAAGGGTTGGGGGTAGCAGTGAGTGTTACCTCCATCGGAGGCCAAACTGGCGATAAATGTGCGGCACACCTTATCCGTGTAAAATAAAAATTTTACACACAATACTAAATAACGTGTCGCACATAATGAGATTGATGTGGAACAGGCAGTGAAATAAAAGTTTAGATTTCCTCGACTTTTCGGGCGGTTACTGTCTTACCAGCAATAACCGTGGTTTTGGCTAGCGGCCAGCTATGGTCATACCAAGTCCCTTGACCATAGCTGACTTGAAATTGGTATATATTTGAAATTCAATGGGGGGACAATTAGAGGAAATCTCCCGGAAACTATGGAACAGCGGCTGCCACTCTGTTCGAGGAGGAACAGCAAGACCGGTGGCAGATCCGTTTTAAGGGTGCATGATTATAGTACAAGAACATGATGATGTTCATTAACTTTAAAACTTAACAGCGGAAGCAGAGACACGGAGAGGTAAAAAACCTACTCCAAAATATACAGTCTCTGTGGAAGCGATTGGGCGCCATAGTCCAACATAATCTGAAATAGTGTGTGTGGCTGGGAGGTGACGCAAAGGAGTCACGAATTTAAAGTTTATGACGTAAAAGTTTTTGCTTATTCAAAGTTTAATTCAATCAAAAATGCTTGTGCTCTGTCCACATAATTATATGCTCAGACTCGTAATATAAGGTTCATACTATAATTTTAAAGGTATCATTTTGTTGTTGCATGTTAGATATAGTTGTTGATAAAATGTATTTTCATTATGTGTGTATTTTTTTTCTAAGCCAATAATTAGCCGCCTGGCAGGCGAGCAACATAATAGGAGTAAGTGTTGATAATGTATTACATGTAATTGTCCAATTTTGAATGGTATTCATGGTGTTTTAATTATGTCAGGAGATCAGCTGATCAGCAATGATGTCACTGGTAGGTTAGTTATAAAGGTTACAAGTTATTAATGTTCAATGCTATGTTTAATGTACTGCAGATATTTTGAATATATTATAAAAAGAATACGAGAAATAAAATAACAATAATTTATGCAAATTAATAAAAGATAATTCATGGGTGATAAATGTTTTATGGGACACATATACCTGTCCAATTTGAATTAAAAGTTGAATTTGAAATGATAGAGATGAATATGATGTAATGTTGTTTTTGAGTTGATGTGATGTAACAGAGTTGGTGAAGTATTAATGTTGACACAGTGGTAATGGAGACTTTATGTAGATTTTGAGTGACATATTGTTGTTTTTATAGTTAATGAGGTTATTTTGTGTATTTGTAGTAATGTAATGAGATTGAGAATTTTGGGGATGGCAATTTTGTATTAGAGGGTAGTGTCATGTAGGAGTCCGCAACAAGGGTTGGGACGGGAATTGGAATAGATTTTAGTGGGGAAGGGGCCGCCTTAGGTAAAATCCAGGGGCCAAATAAGGGAATTGAGTTTTTTGGGGGCGGGGAAACACGTATCCTATGTACAAAGGGTTAGAGAGTATTTTATATGTAGAGAAGGTGGCGTTTTGTGTTAAATGATAAGTTGGGGTTAGTGTGTTTTTGGGATAGATATTTTGGTAGAGATGGGTGTCATGGGAGTTGTAGTTGATGAATATTAGAGTCAGAGGGAGAAAGTTTATATATGTATAGAAATCTAATACAGAAAAACGAGAATAAATAATTTACATCACCCACAGTACATTAAAGTAAGATTGTTGAAAAGAAAGAGAGATCCATGATAAAGAATATACAATTGTTTATTTTTTTAACCAGTGACAAAATTTTGATAAAATTTGAAAATAATGTAAAATTGAGAATTGTTTTAAATAATTTAAATGTCAATCTGTTTATTATCTATATTAATATTTTGTTTGTTTTAAATATTTTGTGTTATTACGTTTTGTATTTCAAGATAGGATTTTACAGATGTCAAATGTATTTCAGATAGAAATCATACATAACATATGTAGGTCAAGGGGTTTTGGACTTGACCTAGTTACGATCAGCTGATGAGGTCATACACCTACTAAGCTTGTATAGTAGGAATCCAATTTTAATTTGTTTGTTTAATCAAGTCAAACCAATATTTGAATAACTTTAATAAATATGTTATTTAATAAATAAATTTAAGAAAAATTTTAATGAATAAATTTAATTTTTTTATTTTAAAATTTTTGAAAATTTTAATTATTTTTGGAAAAAAAAAAAAAAACTTGATTTTTCGCCTGCCAGTGAATGACTATTTTAGATAAGGATTTTATTATATGTGCATTAACCATGTTTCTTTTATTGTATTACGTTGTATTGGTAGACTATAAGTGGTTCTCATGTTAGAGTAAGGAGGTGTTTATATTAGTAGAAATGTCTAGGTAGTCATGTTAAAGAAAAAAAAAAAGAGAAAAATAGGAAGAGAATTTTTTGATAAAAGTTTAAAATTTTGAATTTTGGATTTTTTTTTTAAATTTTTGATAAATTTTAAAAGAAAGTTTTATTTTTTTTTTATGTGTTATGGTAACCTGTAACGTGAGTGTGTGTGAGCCCAGTATTTGCTAAAGGCAGCCCAGCTTGCAAAAAGGGGAACCATATCGGCGGAGGAGCTGGAGTAATTTTAGCCAGGGGTTGAGGATTTTGGGGGGTAGCATGTTAAAAGGCGAGGCGCGCCGTGGTGCGAGTCTGTTCGATTTCTCGGTGTTGGGATCTCTTACGGAGAAGTCCAGTGATCTCGTTCAGATAAGTCCATGGTCGCTGAGCCAGGGGGGTCGTGTACCCATGAGATTAAGAACCAGGGGGTTGTTAGCACCAGTTCCTCACCGATCCTCTTCGGGGTTTATCGATGAGATTTCTTCTGTCGTGAACAGCAGAATTCTCATCGAGGGGGTATTGTAGCGGGTCAATTTTTGGGTGTTTTTATTTTTACCGTATGGGGCAAGTACATTTTATTTCTTTCATTTTTGTGCGGGCTTGTAAAAAAAGAAGTTGTGAAAATTATTGGGTAACAAAATTCATTCCGTTATAATAGAACGCATGTGCAACGTATTTGTCCGTGTAACAGACCAGTGTTGAGATACAGCGTTTGGAACAAAGGCGATGCGCAATTTCAGTGGTGTAACACGGCAGAGGAATTTGCACCTCCACCAAAATTCTAAGAACTCTGTACATGTGTGTCAACGCTCAAGCGCAACTACACCCGCCCGCGCTCAAAGGACGCTCTCGACTAAAAAACAAGATGGCCAGAGCGTAAAAATATTCGTCGTCTTTTCTAAGACCTCCCGGAAGTCGCATTAAACTCCGCCTACTGTTGGTGACATGACCAGAGCCAAGTCTAATATTAAGCTCTGGTCACACACATATATCAGCTCCATTCCATATATAAAATGGTTACCCAACAGCATATGAGCAATGAGCGACGACGAAAACATCGTGGCAGTAAAGAACCAGCTTCCCTCCAAAGGAAACAAGTACCTGTTACGTTCCCCGTGACAGCCGACTTTAAGTAGAGACGCCATACAGTCAACAGGACGCCAACACCGCTACAGACAATTACAGTTTCGTTTAGGGCCCGGTTGGTCGAGTTGCGTAAATGTAATTAATCCAGTAGGACCGACCGGGACCCGAGGAATTGACTATGTTAGAGACGAGTGCAGTGCAGTGGCCGTTGAAAAGCAGTTAATAACGAATAATGTAACCGGGAAGGCACGTGTTCGGTCGACCTCGCGCCATATAAAATGAGACGGGGACTTGTAAAGAATAAATATTTCGCTCGTGTATCTAATATTGGTTAAGGGTGTTTTAATAAATTAAAATAAATATATGTGAGAGTGAGTGAATTGCAGGCTGGGCAGTCTAGTAGTAAGTAATAATCATTAAGTTGCATAAGTTTATAATTACATTCTAACCAGACAAAACATAGGGAAAAAATGTACTAAAGTTTTCAAGCAATATACTAAAATTTTAACTGTACAAATGTTTGTTAAATAATCGCTCATTAAAAATAATGGTTACTTCCGATAAAATGTGTTAGACTAAGTTATTTCGTCATTACCACTGTCTTATTTCTGTGTTGAAAAAATTCGTCTAAACGTTCCGGAATCTTTCTGAATTATTAATTGGGTGGGTCAGATTGCTAAATTGTCCGTTTTATTTAGGGTGGAGTGTAAAGGTTTTCGATATTTTATCCTATATAAAAAATAATCGTGGCGACCCTGGTCTTCTGGTAAAATTTCAATAACAGGTAAGTGTTGTAATTGCGTGCAGGTAAGTCCTGGTAGTGGTTATATTTATTTTATATATTTCGGCCTCTTTTTTATTGTTACAAATGTCGACGCGCTGCCAGGATTTTCGTTTATTGCTAATTTTATACGAGATAGACCTATTTTAATACACAGAAAATAGGATGTGGTAATGACGAATTTATAATATGATTTATCGTGTATAATTACGCACGTAGGTTAGGTTTGTTTTATGAGTTACAGTTAAGTACAAGATAAAAAATGGCAAATAATACCGAAGTCAGCTGCACTGACAATAAAACAGAAAGTCTAGTGACACCTGTTCAAAGTAAACAAGAGATAGATAAAGATGAGAAAGTCATGAACATGTTGCAACTGATTTAGAGCAACAAAGTATTAAATTACTGAGTGATTCCGACGCTAAATTTAATATACAGAATAA